>CABHPR010149291.1:0-12596 GCA_902168415.1 Peromyscus melanophrys | reverse complement strand
GAGTGCTGGGATTGTAAAGATGTGTTACCACACTGAGATAAACATTTTTTAATTAAAATTTTATTTTTTATTTAAAAATATTTTAAATTATGCTAGACAGTGGTGGCACACACCTTTAATTCCAGCATTCTGGAGGCAAAGGCAGACAGATCTCTGAGTTTGAGGCCAGCCTGGGCTACCTAGAGAAACTCTGTCCCAGAAAAAACAAAACAAAAATTAAACTAAAATATAATTACATCCCTTCCCTCTCTTCCCTTCAGCCTCTCCCATATTCCCTGTTCTCTTCCTCCCTTCAAATTTCAGGCCCTCTTTTTCCTTGTTGTTACATACATACTTATAAACACACAAATATGTAGGTACAACCTGCTCAGCCCATTTAGTGCTGTTTGTGTGTATATGAATTTAGAACTACCACTTGGTATTGGATAACCAGTTGGGGGTCTCATCCCTGGGGAACACTATTTCTCCTGCTCTCAGCATTCCTTAGTTGTGTGATAAAATCATTTATTTATTTATTTATGTTTTTTTTGAGGCAGAGTTTCTCTGTATAGCCCTTGCTGTCCTGGAACTCACTCTGTAGACCAGGCTGGCCTCACACTTTTAGATCCACCTGCCTCTGCCTCCAGAGTGTTAGGATTAAAGGCATACACTATAAAGACATCAATTTTTATGTATATGGCACCATATTAAGTGGTTTATGTCCATTGTCACTAAAGCCTGTGACTTGCCCCAGGCTCACACAGCTTGCAGGTGGCTGGGCTGGAGCTTAACCTGAGTGGGTCTAGCTCAGGGTCTTAGTGGTCATGGTTAGCACAGACCTCACCTCCTCTGAACTGTCTCATCTTTCAGGTAGATGGGAAGCTCCTGTGCTGGCTGTGCACACTGTCCTACAAGCGTGTCCTTCAGAAGACCAAAGAGCAGAGGAGACACCTGAGCAGCTCTTCTCGAGCCAGCCATCAGGAGAAGGAGCAGTACAGCCGCCTGAGTGGTGGCAGCCATTATAACAGGTAACCCAGGTCCATGCGAGGACTGCAGGAGCCGGCAGGCCAGGAGCCTCACTCCTCAGGAGTCGAGGAGGGAGGCATCTCAGAAGTGTTCCTGCTGTTACAAGCCTTTAGGAGGTCTCTGGCTTGACATATTTATAGTTCCTATGTGTGCAAGGGCCAAGGAGGTTTCTGTAGTGTGTCTTTAAGGTGTGTAGAACTTGTGAGTGGAATTCTCAACTTTAATTGTGCATAATCCCTTGGGGATTGGACATCTTGTTTTCTGCCTATAGACAGCATTTTAAATATATATATTTGGACAAATAGTTGATTTGTATTCTAGACTTTTTCAGGGTGGGAGCTAGTTGAAAGATGTCCTTTTGTTGATGGCTGAAGCTTCTTTTAAGAGTATATACAATGATGTTGAGAATTGGGGCTTAGGTTTAATCCTGTCTCTAGCAAATTTTCTCGACAATGAGAAAGAGAATAGCATTACCTCATGGGGTTGTTGTGAAGGCAAATTATATAGTACATGAACGGCAGTTTGTTTTCTAATGACAGTATTCAATGGGTTTTAGCTGGTTTTGTTACCACTGTCATTATGGGTTGTTTGTTCACGAGGCATTATTAAGTACTCTCATGGGCCGGGGACTCTGTTGGGAATACAGAGGTGAATAAAAGCCGTGCTGCTCTCAATAGTATGCCTTCTGGTAGGGAGACAGATTTGTAATCAAGTCATCACAGTCTAATGCAGTGGGCACCACTTTGCAAATTTGTCAAGATTCAGGTAGAAAGGCAGGAAAGCTGACTTGGAGAAGAACTTGCTGTAACTATCCCTCTATGGACTGGACTTGTCAGATGAGGACAAGGCAGGGCCATCCTAGGAGAGGGACTAGTGCTTGCAGAGGACTAGAGGGCATGGGAGCACACAGAACCCGGGAGACCGTCAGACCGTTTGTGTTGTTGGAAACTGAGGGGGGGGGGGGGGGGGGGGGGGGAGGAGGAGGAGGAGGAGGAGGAGGAGGAGGAGAGGGCCTGCACATGTCAGGGGCTTATGGGCGCTACCGAGGGGCCTATGCAAGGGCAGGACCCAGCCTGTGTGGGCAGCAATACCCTGGCTAGTAGAGAAGGCACTAAAAGAAAGGGCAACTGAGGACCCGGAATGTCACTCAGTGAGGTGTTTGCCTGATGTTTGCAAGGCCTTGGTTTATAGCGCTTCCCATTGGGGCTGTTCTTTTCGTGCAAGTATAGGTAAGCTAAGAAATGTTACAGAAACTTCATCTCGGCCTGGAGGTGGTGGTGCACACCTGTAACCCCAGCACTCTGGAGGTGGAAGCAGAAGGGTCAGGAGGTCAAGGCCAGCCACGGCTACATAGGGAGTTCTAGGCCAACCTGAGCTACATGAAACCCTGTCTCATCCTCACATACCCCAACTTCTCCCACCCTCACCCCCACTACACACATGCAGAGAACCGCCCTGAGGCACTTCATTGAGCCCCTTGGGTGTGGCATTGGGACATCTGTCCGAATGAAGGGATTTCATGCCAGGGGCAGGCTTCCAGCTTTGCTGGTAGAGCCAGTTGTGAGTGACGGTCCTACATCTAAAGCTAGTTCTTGTGTGGGCCTGAGGTCCAGCAGGCATTCACAGAGATGTCATGAGAAAGGCTAGGAGTTCAGGCATGCCTGCTTGGCCTTTGTTTCAGCTTTCCTGCTGGCTCTCCTTGGGTAGGTCAGGTACTGGCTTGTCGGGGGATAGCTTGTCTGTCCTTCCTAGAGCTATGAGATGGAAGATGCATGGGGGATAGGAAATGGAAAAGACTTTCTAAACCAGAAAACACATTTCTTACAGTTTGATCAGTTCTGTTTTCGTAACTATTAATCAGTCAGAAAGTAAGTAATTAAGTCAAAATGGTTTTTGACCCTGTAGAAACTGGCTACCCATGCATCCAAACCTATAAACCACCTTGGAAGATTTTACTAATCAAAAATAATAAGCCGTTGCCCAGAACATTGTTGGCCCATTTGACAGACTTTCCTTGGAGTGTTTTATTAATCTTTGATTTCTAATGTGTCTCTCTCTCTTTTTGCCATCAAAAGCCAGAAAACACTTTCTACATCTTCAATTCAAAATGAAATCCCAAAGAAAAAATCCAAGTTTGAGTCAATCACAACTAACGGAGACAGGTGAGCCAGCTGGAGTATGAGTGCTCATGCACTTGAAATGCATACCTAGTTCTTGACTACACTTGAGGTTACCTCAGAGCTAGCCAGGGTCCTGAGTGGACCTGTTACAGGTGCTACACTAGTTACTTGATAGTTATGGATAAGCACTACTAATAGCTGTTATCAGTTGAACATAAGAACTTAGTGGGCATGCTGGCCCTTGCCTGTAGTCTCAAAACTTGGGAAGTTGAGTCAGATGGGTGGCCAGGCCACATAAACAAGATAGTGTGATGGCACACTCTTAACCCCAGCACTTGGGAGGCAGAGGCAGAGGCATATAGATCTCTGTGAGTTCAAGGCCAGCCAGGGCTACATAGTGAAACCCAGTTCAAAAACAAAAAGTACATATTTAGAACTAGTAACTGGATTAACTGTAGTTATTCTTCAGTCCACTAAGGAAGTCTAGGAAGTGAGGAGATGAATGTTCTTCTGTGTGGTCTAGGCCTGTAGCCTCCAGGAGGAGTTGGTTTAGAGAGAGAGCAGAGGTAAGGTGAAGGTAGGGCTGCATGTCTGCCCGGATATTCACACTGATTCTTCAGAGTGTTCCAGTGCAGATGCTGGGACAGACGAGAAGGAGATAGAGTTCAATGGTTTTGTTTCATTTTTGGCCTGCCTAAATGCATATTTTCATCGCTCCTCTCTCTCTCAGCGATGCTTCCTCTCATGAGCTGCTTTGTCCTAATACCCAGAGCCCGTCTGCGTTGGTGCAGTGGGCTGCTTCTCAACAGAGTCTTGGAGCCATCCATTTTCCTGTTCCTCCAGGCCCAGGCATCCCGAAGTGAGATCACCTGACCCTTCCCCAAAGTCCTTGGACTCTTCTCCATTCTAAGAACATTCGCAGCCCTCCCTCCCAGCCAGCATGGCTGTGGGAGCCACCAGCCAGGGCCTTACCAGGGCTGCCTGTTGCTTTATCTCCCAGAATGCAAATCGTCTGTGGAGTCTCCTCTTCCTGCTGCATTTTTTTTTTTTTTTTACTTTTGGTTTTTCGAGACAGGGTTTCTCTGTGTAACTTTGCGCCTTTCCTGGAACTCACTCGGTAGCCCAGGCTGGCCTCGAACTCCCAGAGATCCGCCTGGCTCTGCCTCCCGAGTGCTGGGATTAAAGGCGTGTGCCACCAACGCCTGGCTCTCCTGCTGCATTTTTATTTACTTGATTTCAGATCCTACCAAGGCAGTGTCTGTCGACACTAGTTTAATTGGTTTTCATCTTCTTGAACCTTCTAGAAATGCTTAAGTTTTTCCGGTTGTATGTGGGAAAGAACCATGCAGACCAACTTTCTGGTCTCTTCGCCCATTCCTTGGAGCAGCTAGTTGGGCTGTTGTGAAGAAAACAGATGTGTCCATCACCTTTGCGTTTTTCTGTAAAAACTGCTTCAAGGAAGGTGTTTTTTGAAGTCCTAGAAAGCAGGCACTAAAGTCCAGCCCCATACTTTCAGATCCACCATTCCCATCTGCTTCCTTATCCCCAGGCAGTGCTGATGGTCCCCGGAAGCTCCTTCAGAGCTGCAGCTCTGCCGGCCCAGTCTCTAGTAGCTTTACCTTGGCCAGCTTGCTTGTCTTGAGATTTCGCTGCTAGTCTACTGTCTGTTGCCTGAGATGTGCCAAGCTAAAACCTAGGTTGGCCCTGCAGATTGTTGACTCACATCCGGCCACAAGTAAGGATGGTTTTGTTCAGTGGGATGCTAGTCCTTGCCTTAGGTACATGGTCTTTTATTATGTCCTCCAGAGAAGACATTAAAAGATCATTTTTCCCATACTGTTTTTGTGTGTATGTGATATTGGGGATTGAACCTAGGGCTTCCTATTGGGAAAGTGTTCTTCCACTAGGCTGTATCCCTAGCCTCATACTAATTTTAAAAAGTTGTTATTTTTGTTTTATCTGTGTGGGGAGGGGAGGGTTAGAGACAGTCTCACTGTGTAATTTTGGTTCTCCTGGAACTTGGTAGAAGTCCAGGCTGACCTCAAACTTGAGGCAGTCCTCTTCCCCCAGCCCACTGATTACAGAATGTGCCACCATGTTCATCTTACAGTTTGAAAATGTAGGTAATTTTTTCTGCTGCCACAGAAATGTTCATCCATAAACACATTTCTTTTGAATGTCCCTGCATTATTAGTGCGCTTAATAATTTAGTCAACTTATTTGCATTTCTTTTATTTATTTATTTATTTTGTTTTGGTTTTTCGAGACAGGGTTTCTCTGTGTAGTTTTGCGCCTTTCCTGGAACTCACTTTGTAGACCAGGCTGGCCTGGAACTCACAGAGATCCGCCTGCCTCTGCCTCCTGAGTGCTGGGACTAAAGGCGTGCGCCACCAACGCCCGGCGCATTTCTTTTAATATTCAAAACACAACATAAGTTGCATTTTGTTATCCTTTTTACTTTTTGTGGGTTTTTTCCTGCTCTTTTTCTTTGCTTTGAATAAAGCATTCTGAAGCTAGGCTGGTGTCACTCTGTCATCCCAGCACTTAGGAGGTGAGGCAGGAGAATCAAGAGTTCAAGGTTATCATCAACTACATAGGGAGCTCAAATCAGCCTGGAATGCATGAGACACTGCTTCCAAAAACAATAACAGAAGAGGCATTTCTAGAATTTTTATACTCCTTTTTAATATTCAAACTGTTTTATTTATAAATATGAAATGCTTCAGGAATTTGCATGTCATCTTCACACAGGGGCCATGCTGATCTTTGTGTTGTTCCCATTTTAGTATATGTGCTGCTCAAGCAAGCACTTCAGAGAGAGAGAGAGTGTGTGTGTGTGTGAGAGAGTGTGAATGGGGAAGTGTAGAGAGGGTTTCGTGTAACCCAGGCTGGCCTCATTCTCTGTAGTGGAGGATGACCTTGAGCTTCTGATTACCCCATCCCTCCCTCCTGAGTCCTGGAATTACAAGCAGGGACCACTCTTACCAGGTTTCTGTATTACTAGAGATGCAGCCCAGGGCCTTGTACATGCTGGGCAAGCACTGTGGACTAAGGTGCATCTCTAGCCCTGAAGTATGACATGCACTTACATGCTCAGGGCTGGAGGGGCCAGGGAGTCACTGGTGAGTGCTTCCTTAGCACAAGGCCCTTAGTTTCTATCTCCAACACAAGTTTTTGTTTTGTTTTTTTGTTTTTGCTTTTCGAGACAGGGTTTCTCTGTGTAGTTTTAGTGCCTATCCTGGAACTCACCTTGTAGACCAGGCTGGTCTTGAACTCACAGAGATTTGCCTGGCTCTGCCTCCTGAGTGCTGGGATTAAAGGCGTGCACCACCGCTGCCTGGCAACACTAACTTTTTAAAATTTATGCTTTTACTCTTTAAATTTTATTGCTTATGTCTTCTGTATGTTGCCTCATGACAGTTCTATGTTGATCTTTTACTGCCATAATCTTATTTAATATTAAGGCATGTTTGATTCACATTCTCTCTCTCTCATTTGAGACAGGGTCTCCCTACGTAGACTTGGCTGGTCTGGAGCTTTCTATTAAATTGATAAGAATATTACTATACTTGGCCTTTGCCAACAGACTAAGAAGCAGTCCTGGAACTTTCTGTGCAGACCCAGGCTGGCTTGGAACCCAGGGATCTGCCTGCATCTACCTCTGCCTCCCGAGCGATAGGATTAATGGAGTGCACCACCATGCCCAGCCTCCCCTCCTATTCATTGTCCCCTAGCTTTTCATGCTGTAGACAGAACACATTATCTTAGCTTTCTCTGATGTTTTATACCTAAAAGGTGGCTTAGTCTATTTGTTTTTCAGTAGCCTACGAAGTCACAGCCCCCACCCAATATTTTCTAATTCCCTAGTTAAAAAATTGTGACCAAAACTTTCTGATTTGAGGCATATGAGTTAGACAGTGTTCCTTCCTTGAGAAAATATGCTGATCACTCTTCAGTCATACTGCTAAGTGCTCCGTAGGCAGTCCAGAATCCAGTTTAGCAATGGGTGGCAGCCAGGTACCTACAGTTTGTCATTTCCAAAGGACTTTTTAAATTTCATTTTATTCTCTGCCTTTGAGCCTGCAGCCTTGGGCTCCCTTGTGGCCTTTGAAGATGGCCTCTGGACAGTGTGCTTTGTTACTGCAGCCCTGTTTTGATTCAACTCATTTAAAGAGTTGTTTGTCCTGAGGGTGGGCCTTGAATCTGCAATCTCCCTGCCTCAGCCTCTTAGCAGAGAACCTGTTCTTATGTTAAAAGCTTTCAGAAAAGGCAGGAAATGTCTTGGAGCAGCACTAAGTTCCCTGTGTGTGGAGGTATTGGAGAGACTAGCTTTCTGCCTTGGTAACAGTCGTTGCTTTTACTTCTAGTGTTGAGTGAGCTCCTAGCTTCAGAGGGATCAGGCCCATGCAGGGTACACTGGGCTGATTTTGCCGAGAGTTGATTGGTGTAAGGTTAATTTCTATGGCTGGTGCTTAAGCTCAGTGGTAGAGCGTTCTCATCTCATGCACGAGGCCTCAGTCCTCAGCACTGCCAACAGCAGCAACAAGAGAGAGTCTCCTGAGAAGCAGGCAGAGCAGGCATTTGGAGCTTTGGAGACAATGGAGAGTTACCCCCGGTCGGCTAGTACTCCGCCCTTACTTGCTATAGTTAGGAGTGTAAATCCTCTGTTGGGTTGAGGGAAGACATGTTTTGGTGGGTATTGAAACAGATACAAGGGAACTTCTAGATCTGAACTTGGAGAAGACTGATGGGCCCTTATCCTGAACACCTGTTTTCTTAGTTTGCGTTGACTCTTGCTCACCCCGTACTTGCACTTGGGGACATTCATCAGTTAGGAGAACATCAGTCCAGTCTTCCTCCAGTGCTCTGTTCCAGATGCTGCATGTGGATGGGCTCCAGCCCAGCCATAGGAGTATCTAACTTGGTAACCATGAGGGAGCGTGTGCAGTCGGAAGGCTAGTTGAGTGTCTTCCAACACTGCTTATTAGTTGCTATATAAGATTCAGGAAGGAGCAAAAGCAAGAGGCTGTGAGTTGTTGCTCTGTTGACAGAGGATTGAGATCAGTATCCAGAGTTGTGTATTGCTTTAAAGATTGTCGAGAAAAGTAAAGAACTTCTTTTGGGAATTCCCTAAAAACAGACAGGAAGTGACCTTCTGGCAGTGGTTCCTGGTTTGTTCTGAGGCATCTCTGAAAACTTTGGATCCTCACCCAGAAAACCTTCTGTTGTAGACGCAGAAAAGGTTTTGCATGTAATCTCAAGGCCTTACAGATTCCCCGAAATGGGAGAAATGAGGAGGGTCTGCTAAACGGACATGAGCGGCGTCACCAGTACTTTGACAAAGTGGAGAGTCGTAAAAAGCATGTGATGTGACTGGAGTTTGCCACCTTGGTCCCTTCCTCCACTAAGCATTCCAGATTCTTTCTGTTGTTGTTTGAGACAAGTCTCATACTGTAGCTCAGACTGTCCTGAAATTCACTATAGCCTAGGTGGGCCCCAGACTCAGAAGTCCTCGTGCCTCAGCCTGCTGAATATTAAGATTATAGGCTGGCTTTGCAGCACAGAAGCTAGTCTTCCTGTACACCCCATCTTTTTAGGGGAGACTGCGTGCTTCAAGGTGGGAGCTGCAGTTTCTTTTCTTTTTTTGAGACAGGGTTTCTCACTATAACAGTCCTGGCTGTCCTAGAACTCACTTTGTAGAACAGGCTGGCCTCAAATTCACAGAGATCTGCCCACCTCTGCCTCCCAAGTGCTGGGATTAAAGGTGTGCCAGCCAGCTGGTGTCTCAGTTTCTTAGAGCTGAACCTCATCACAGGACTTTAGGACTGAGCATGTGCTCATAATAGATAGTCTATGGAGGATTCTAGGACAGTTCTCTAATCACAAACGTGGCTGGAGATCTTCAGTGACCCTCCAGTAGTAAGCTTGGCTTTTGGGATCTCATGTTTATTTTGGTCCCACATATGACAGGTTGTGGGGTTGGTTTGGGTTGGCATCATTTTCTGATGACCACCTTTCCTGTACTTAGTTTAAGTCCAGCAGATATTGGTGAGTCTGATGTGGACAGAGCAATGAGCCTGACGGCAGGAATTCAGATAGTCACTGAAGCCCCCACAGTCACCATCAGGTAACCTAGAGTACAGCCTTAAGTAGAGTTAGGAAATTTCTCTCTCCATTTTCTACCCAGCTTTTCCCCAGACCTGGCTCTGGATTCCCCTGGCACTGACCACTTTGTCATCATTGCCCAGCTGAAGGAAGAGGTTGCCACTCTGAAGAAGATGCTGCATCAGAAGGACCAGATGATCTTAGAGAAAGAGAAGAAGGTAGGGTTTCATTACTGCCTTTCGGGCCAGGTTTACAGAGTGAAGACCATGGGACGGGGTATGATGCTTCCCCTCTGTTGGCTACTTACCACTGGTGCTCTAAAAGAGAGCCTGTGGTCAGCCTGGGACTCCCTGAGAAGAGAGTCTCTGTTGGCCAGGTCGGCTCATGGGATGGCATTTTGTTGGTCAGTCCACCTCAGCCTAGGGGTTCAGAACGCTGATTTTTCTCAGCATTTCCAAGGAGTTCCCACTTCTCAGACAGGACATCAGTTAATGAACCCAACAGACACAGTGTATAAAAGCCACGTGTAAGGCTGAGGGCGTAGCTTAGCTGCAGAGTGCTTGTCCAGTATGCGCCAGGCAGTCCAGCAGGGAGCATATGACAATATACTGCGTGCGTGCGTGCGTGCGTGCGTGCGTGCGTGGTGAGGAGGGGGCAGGTTACTGGGGACTAAACCCAGGGTCTTGTGTGTGCTAGGAAATTCTGTGCTACTGAGCTACATTCCTAGTTAACATACTACTATACAGGACTATACAGAGAAACCCTGTCTCCAAAACAAACAAACAAATCTAATAGTATGAACTGTAATGTAAATATTTTTGGAGATAGAGGTTTGCCCAAGGGGTCTCGGCCCACAGGTTGAGACTGCTGATTTATACCCTCTGAACCACCTCCTTGACCCTTGTCCGGTTTTTTGAGAGAGAGGCTTGCTGTAGAGTCCTCACTTCCTGGAACTTGCCATGCAGACCAGACTGTCCTTGAACTTGTGGCAGTCCTGGTTTGCTTCTCAAGTGCTGGTTTTATAGATGCATGCTAGGATTGCGTATAGCCCAGGCTGGCCTAGAATTCATGTGCAGCTCAGGATGACTTTGAACTTCTGATCTTCCGTCTCCCTGGTTCTGGGATTATAGGCGTGCATCACCATGCCTGGTTTAAATTTTGTAGAAGTTCTTGTGTTTTCATGCATTTTGGGGGGAGTCCTAGAGATGGAAACCAAGGCTTTGTGCATGTTAGGCAAGCACCTAACCACTTCACATCAGGCCCCAGTCCCTGTATCTTTTCTGTTCTTCTGTGTGAGTGACAGATGACAGACACCCACCTGTCTTGGACCAGATGAGAACGGCACAGGCAGACTTCTGCACAGTAGGGGTCAGAAGAGCGCCTGCTTCCTCCTCGCAGAACTCAAGTTTTGAAAAGAGCAAACCAACTAGCTCTTGTGTCCTGTAGCTTCCAAGACGACGATCACATTGTCCGGGCACCGTCTCTGCTGTGTCATGGCTGCCTATCTGTAGTCCCATCTGCTGCTACTGTGAAGTCGTCAGCCGTTGACATAACAGCTCTCGGTGGCCTATCTTTGTGCCTGTGTCTGGACTGTTCCGCTTCCCTGCCTGTTGTAATCTGTCTCGACTCAGCTCACCAGTCACTGTCTGTTAGCTGCCCTCTGAACCAGCAGTCAGTAGACGGGAGTCTGGAGTTGGATCAGCACCATGTTAACACTGCTGGTCCTCGTGGCATACTTAACCTTTTAGACCTCAGGCTATTATAAAGATGGGACAAAGTATGAGTTAATTTTTAAAACAGTAGTGCCAGTGAGGTGACCACCAAACCCAATGAACTGAGTTTGATCCCCAGGATCTCCATGGTAGAAAGAGAGAGCGGACTCTTGGAGTTCTCCTCTGACCTCCGCATGCACACTGTGGCACACACACACTCACGTGTAAGTGGATAAGCAAATGTAACTTAGAAATGTTTTTAATAAACCAAACACTAGGTGCAGTGAGCTGGCTCCGTCGGTTAGGTGCTGCCTTCGAAAGCCTGACCCTGATTGGCTCCTGGAACCCACTGTTGATGAAAGGAGAGAACCAGCTCCACAGGGTTGTCCTCTGACCTCAGGGTGTGCTGTGTCACTTGTGCCCACACGTGTCATACACAAATAATAATAGAGTAAAAAGTTAAATAAAGTAATAGTGAAGATTGAATGGGTAATAAACCAGTGTTTTTGGAATTGAGAGCAATGATCACTCGCAATTTTTCTCTAGCTTGTAAACGAGCATTCAGAGGGTTTTCGGAACTATCAAATCTTCAAGGGGGAGTAGTAGTTTAAGTCAAGCTTTTTGTTCTTGTTTGGGTGTGTATTTGAGACAGTCTCACTATAACCTAGGCTGGCCTTGAACTCAAGGTATTCCTCCTGCCTTGGCCTCCTGAGTGCTTAGGTTATACTTATGCACCACCATTGTGGCCAGCCAGAACTGTTTCCTCGGATTTGGAGGGAGGTAGTGAGCAGCTGTAACCACAGCCACTGGGGAGCCTGAGGCAGGAGAATTCTTGACCTTGGAACTTGGAAGATGGAGGGGAAGAAAGGGAGAAGGGTCGTGAGCTCCAGGTTTGTGAATCTTCAGAAAAGCCTCAAGGAAAAAGGATGCTGTGTGGCTTTGATGACTGTGTGGACGTGCAGGAGAGCCCTGGGTTCCAGGAAATTGGAAGACTGTCTGTGTAGATCTCCAGTACGAAGACGTTTACCATTATGAAGGAGTTGAAGTCACTGATTTTTTCCTTCAGATTACAGAGCTGAAGGCTGATTTTCAGTATCAGGAGTCTCAAACTCGGGCCAAGATGAACCAAATGGAGAAAACCCACAAAGAAGTCACAGAGCAATTGCAGGTGAGTGTGTGGTGACCCGATGTGCTCACGATTGTGTTTGGTAACCATCCTTAGATTTTTTTTCTCTGTTTACAGAGTACACAAACCCCCTTCAGACGTCTTTCATTGTTTTATTTGAGTGTGTTTTCATCTTTTTCTCCCAAGAACTGGAATTAACAAATGTGCTCTTTATTTCTTTAATTCACCAGATGTGAGTCCAGATGTCTGAATTATAGATCTACTTATTCTGCTCATTAAGGCTTCCTGGTTGATTTGTGTTGCACACATCATCTTTTTGTAACAGTAGTCCCAAGAGATCAAGCTCACCAGTGCGCTTCACTTTTTTACTCAAGCAGGTGTCACGCCCCAGAACTTCCTGTTATTTCTCCTCTCTGGACCAGTGCCTGCCTCTCAGTGTCCCCTCCTTTATGTCTACAGACAGCTGCTCTCACATTATTATTATTATTACCCACTAAACTCGCTCTGCACGGAGACCATCTACTAACC
>CABHPR010149290.1:29478-49096 GCA_902168415.1 Peromyscus melanophrys | reverse complement strand
TGTAGCTTCTCAAATCTGTTTTCATTTATGAGCTTGCAAAATAAACACAACATAGTTAGATTCTCCAACAGTAACCTGGTTTTCCTGGCACTGACATAGGAACATTGCAGATGAAATTGATGATACCACCTTTTAGAATCTGTCTGTCTTTCCTACTGGGTGCCATGGTGCACACCTGTGATCCCAGAGTTTGGGAACTGTCACTTAACTCGGTTGGATTTAGAATCACCATGGAAACGCACTTGTGGGTGTGTTGATAAGGGTGTTTGCAGAGAGGTTTAACTGCAGAGGCAAGACACATCTTGAATGTAGGTGGCAGGGCTCTGTGGGCTGAGGTCCTGAAGTGAGTAAGAGGAGGAAGTGGAATGCTAGCGGAATGGACTATACCCACCCTTAGATGAAGAGCCCAGAAAGTCCCCTTCTGTTCTTCAGTTGCTTTTGAAAGATGTCATTGGTAAGGCGGCAAGAAGAGTAAAGATACATAGAGGCGAAGGATGAGGAGTTCAAGGTTGGCCCACTACATCGCAGCCCGGACCACCGTCCTCTATACACATAAAGAAATGAAATAATTTCCTTAGTTTTAGGCTGTGCATGGTGGTATACACCTGTCATCCCAGCCCTTGGAAGGCTGAGGCAGGAGGCTGGAGAGTTTGAGGTGAGCCTAGCTACATAGTAAGATTCCATCACCCAAAAGGACAGAGGCAGAAAAGAAGAAAGCACACTTTGTTCATCTTGGATCGTCTTCCGTAGGATGTTTTGGCTTGTTAAGATTAACTTGCCAAGTCCCCACTATACAAGTGGAATGACTGTCATTCAGGTCTAAGAACTGCCTGGAACTCTTCGTCTCAGAGGTCCACATTTGCATCAGCCACAGAAGATCCCCCCACAATGGGCACAGACATCATAATGAGGCCCAGATTGGGCCAAACAGGACAGAAGGCAAGAGCTTTCCATTGGCAGTCTTCCTTAATTCTTCTATGTACCTGACATCCCAAAGATGATCCCATCTCTCAGGTAGGTAGGTAGGTAGGTAGGTAGGTAGGTAGGTCGATAAATAGATAGATAGATGATAGATAGATAGATAGATAGATAGATAGATAGATAGATAGATAGATAAAGGTTGATTAAGGACAGGACGTTAGTTTCCTGGTAAATACTACTATGAAAGGCATTCATTCAATCCATTTTGCTAATCATCTTCCTGCAGCTGGCCCATCTCTTCCTCCAGTGGAGGCTCCAGGTTCAACATGACTGTCGGGAGACAGCTCCAGAGCTTCCTTTCTGTAGCTCCGAGGTCCCTGAGAGGAGGAAGCTAGGTCCATGAGGAAGGAGTGGCAGTTCTCAGATTTCACTGAGGATTTGCTTGTTTTTTTTACAGGGTTCGCTGACTCATACAACAGTCATCAAGCTTATTACTGCATAACTAACTTCTTTAAATGATATCAGAGGAAACCATTGAAAGATAGCTTTCATCCTTAATTCCATATAATGCTTGGTATTTCTGATACTCCTTTTTGGAAATTTAAGAAATAAAAAGCGAGAGATATAGTGGTATATATTTGGGCTCTGTGTTTCTTATTTAATAAGATGGTTGGTTACATCTACAGAGAGAGCTGTCCCTGGCAGCAATAATGGATGCCAGAGGCAAAATGTGTAAGTTTGTTGAGATATCTAGAGGCTATTCGGGCTGACTGACCTTTCACAGTTAGGTTTGGTAAATACCATGTTTGATCCGTGTACTGGCAACAGAATCACCTGACAGTGTACCCCATCTTTCATTAACACACACACACAGTCGTCCATATGTACATGCATCCAACAGATACTCATTGTTAAGTTGATTATAGTGTGGATAATTTAAATCTGGAAGCTCGCACACATCCCCTGAACCGACAGTCACTCCTGTGTCACCACAGTGTCTAGTTGATAGGGGTGTTCGAAAATAAAAGAACAGTTGACAAAGACAACTTAAGTATTTTGTTGTTGTTGCTTTGTTTCTCTCCATTAAAGGGTCCAGTCCTGGCCAGCCTGGGCTACCAAGTGAGCTCCAGGAAAGGCACAAAGCTACACAGAGAAACCCTGTCTCGAAAAAACCAAAAAAAAGAAAAAAAAAAAAAAGGGTCCAGTCCTT
The DNA here is from genome assembly GCA_902168415.1 of Peromyscus melanophrys. NCBI lineage: Eukaryota > Metazoa > Chordata > Mammalia > Rodentia > Cricetidae > Peromyscus > Peromyscus melanophrys. Next base: position 46,965 of record CABHPR010149290.1, on the reverse strand, counting down.
CACTATGGGGAAGTCATGGCAGAAGGAACATGAGATATCACATGGCCACAATGGGTACACAGTGATGCAGAGAGCTGAATTCTGATGCTCAGCTTGCTTTTTCTTTCTTTCTTTCTTTCTTTCTTTCTTTCTTTCTTTCTTTCTTTTTCTTTTCTCTCTTTTCTTTCTTTCTTGTCCGATATATCCTACCCATGGCATGGTGTGCCTCACTTTAAGGAAGATTCTTTCCTCCTCCATTAAACCTCTGTGGAGACTCTGTTACAGGCATACCCAGAAGTGTGTCTCCTAGGCGCCTCCAAATGCAAACAAACTCACCATGGAAGGTTCACCCTCATGGGGCCCGAGCTAGCATAACAGACAACTGGAACCTTAAGAATAAGACAGCTAACTGAGCACTGCCCCAAAGATGGCCACAGTATAACAACATGCTGCAATCACTGTTAGGTAAATGCCACTTCTCCTTTAACACTCAAGACAACAACTGTGTTCAGTGGAACTTGGGTCTAAGTTGCTCCACTGATGATCTGGACGATTTGATGTTCCGTGTGAGTGAGGGGCTTGGAGGGACCATCTGGAAATTTTTGAAATACAGATTTTCCAAAGAAAGCCCCTCAAGCCAGAAGCCATATCCCAACTCTTTCCATCTGACCACATCAATTCTGCAGGTTGCTTTGGGGATATGGTGTCACCCCAAGATCCACTTCCCTCCTAAACAACTGTAATATGATTTTAAGATTGTTTTGGGATTCTGAAGGGAGAGCAAACAAACTTCAAGCAATCCCTCACAGAGCTGCTTGCTATGCAAGTATGGGGACAATGTCTAGAATGCATATAAAAAGCCAGATGTGGTGGCAGTACATGTATTCCCAGCACTGAGGAGGCAGAGACAGGTGGACCGCCGAGGCTCCATGGCCAGCCGGCCTAGGATACTTGTCAGGTTCTAGGTCAGTGAGAGTCCTAGTCTCAAAATAGTGGACAGTATCTAAGGCAGTGGTTGTCAACTTTCCTAAATGCTGTGCACACACCCCACACAAGCACAGATATGCACACAAGATCAATAACAGACATTTTAAAATCCACTTGATATATTTTGAAAATGGGGGAATCAAAGTAGACTAGGTTAAATTTATAAATATGAAAAAAGTAACAGACCGGGGTGGGAGTGGTGGCTCAGCAGTTAAGAGCGTGTACTGCTCTCATAGAAGACCAGGGTTGAGTTTTCTGAATCCACATGTGGTCCCTCACCTGTAACTATAGCTCCAGCAGCTCTGGCCTTCTTAGGCACACTCATTCATATGGCATCACACACACACAGAGACAAATACTCATAAATAAAAACTAAAACAATAAAAACCCAGGTCCCCACAGAAAAGGACTGTGGAAGAGCAAGGGTAGTTCATCATGAGACCAGCCTTGTGCTTTCAGCATGAAGGAGATTTTTGTTGCTTGTTAATATTTTAGAACAGCTAACATGAGGACCTATTGATCGTGGAGGAAGCCATCCCCGCCTAATGACTTACTTGAGCTTCTGTGTAAGTATATTTTTGTTACAATCCATCCCACCTGTGTCTGTCAGTTCCTTTCCACTCGCCTCCTCCCGTGACAAACTGGCTCATGTTTCTGCCTCACACTCTAAGCCAGTTATTAATATCAGCCCAGTGAGCGCTGCATCTACCAAGAGCATATGGTATTTTTGAAAGGCAGAGCGACCATTCCCGTGACTTTTGGACTTGGCCCGGTGAACCCCTGAACAGTAAGTGTTGGGTTTGTATTTTTAAGTCGTGTTGACATAGGAGAGCTTAGTGTGACTCTTGTTTGCTTCTCATAGGAAACAATGGACAGTAATATGCTGAGACTCACAAAACCTATTTTCACTGCCTGTATTTCAACATCCCTCCAAGTTTTATGAGCCTGATAGGAGAGATTAATGAATTAGAATCCTACTCCTTACATTTCAGCTTTGGCTAATGGCAAGAGAAGTGGGTTATTAATAATACTGGATATAAAGGGCTTGGCTGAGGCATGGAGCTGCAGCTTGACACATCTTCCTGTGTTTCCTCTCCAGATAGAATCCCAGGGGTTCCAACGGGAGTTTTCACTTACAGGAATCCATGTGAGAGAGCTGGAGGAGGCATGAGGCCCTGCTGTTTTTCCATGGTCTAGGTTTGGGTCAGAGAGGGCCGTCTTGTTGGACGGACCCACTGCTTACTAGTTTCATAACCAAAGGGCTTTATCTTTGCAGCTCTCTTTGTGACGGTTCCTTCTCAGAGGCCTGTGAAGTAGGTCACTGTGTTTGCTGTCTGGCAAGGGAGGATCATGGAATTCAGAGAGCCAGATGCCTTGCCCAGTCCTCCTGAGCAGAGCTGACACGGAGCTGACACAGTCCTTCTGTGAAGCCATACACTAGCATAACTCTCTGTATGTTGTATGAGTTCCATCCCTGAGCACGTGTGCACGTCTAGATAGAATCTTACCAGAAGCATTGTGATGAATTAGAAAAACACAAGTGTGGGCCAGGTAAGGGCAGTGGTGAGACTGAATACAGGGACTCAGCCCCTCTCAGCCTCAGTCTCCCCACTTAAGAAATGCAAATTGTTACTTATCTTGCAGGGTTTTGGGTGTTTGCTAATAATGTCGATAACTGGCCATGAATAGTGACAACTATTTTAATATTATCTATAAAATCCCTCATTCGATGTACTTTCAGAATCATCTACCATTTCCAGTTCAATTGCAGAGCCTACAAACACCATGCTTATTAGGAAACATTAGTCTGAAGAACAAGCTGGTGTTGAACTGCCCCACATTTGATGTCTTTGTTTTCAGAACAATGTGTGCTGCACTCATGTTGTGAGTGAATGGGAAGATCCTATCTTGCTTACAACTCAAGACGTCAGGCTACAGCTGGGATCAGAGATAGTGGGGTGGCTCCACCCCTAAGCCTCTTGGTTAGGGACAATCAGCATCTCTCTGTTTTCCCCTGCTGTGCATTTCTGTGGAACTCTTTGCTGACACAGACTAGAACAGAAGATTGTTGGGACTCCAGAGGCAGGGTGGAATTTGTGGTTTCCTCTGTAAGTTTATACTATGAAAAGGTGTATTGCGTTTCTGCTATGTAAAGGCACAGTGCTGGGCCAGAACAGCCCATGAGCCATTCACGTGGTGGGAGAAAATGGTTATTTTATGAGTAACTCCAATAAGAGAATGGGCTTCTTCATGATTCAGAACTTTAGGGGACCCCCCCAACCTGAGTATCATAATCTTCATAATGGCTTGATGAGCGTAGAAAAAAAATGACTTAAAGATAAACCTTGCTGGTCATGGGAGATGATAGCCATGTGCTTGGCACACAAGCACGAGGCCCTGAGCTGAGATCTCCAGTGTCTACACAAAAGTTGAGTGTGGAGGCTAGAACTGGCTCAGTGGTTAAGACTACTTGCTTCTCTTCAAAAAGACCTAGGTTCAGTTCCTGGCACCCACAACCATCTATGACTTCAGTTCCGGGAATCCAATGCCCTCCTCTGGCCTCCATGGATGCTAGGCATACCCTTGGTGCACAGACGTACATGCAAGCAAACACCCATATACAGACAATTTAAAACAAAATAAAAAGAACTGTGTTTGGTGGTGCACGCCTGTAAACCTAGTGATGAGAGAGACCATGGAGACAAGCAGATTCTCAGAGTTCACACGACAGCTAGCCTAGCCAATCAGTGAGTTCTGAGCTCAGTGAGAGACTTTGTTTAAAAAAAAAAAAATAAAGACACCTGATATTAACATCTGGCTTCCACACATACATGCACACATAAGCATGTACATTGATACATGTGCACAAACTATGCACATATACATACCCCCACATACATGCATACAAAAATATACCTCACCATCCCTGTAGCCACCAGAATAATTGAGGGTCAATATTGTTACCAGTCCTGAAGGAAGCCATAGTCTCATTTAAACATGAAATGGTGTTCTCCAACCAGGCCCTCTGCATTCGTAATTAAACTTGCCTCCAGAGAGCATCCGGAAACTCTCGGAAATTACATGTACGCTGAAAAACGTTTTACAACAACAGTGAGCTGTTATAAATGAGTAAGGCAAACCATGGACGCAATCTAAAGCTTTTACCAAGTGCTTTTTATGAGAACTCAAGCTCAAGGATTCTCCACTCTCCATTCCTCATTTCCAATCCAGGAATGACACTCATTTGGGCAGCTAAGAACATAGAACAACCCCACCGCCCCCACCTCACCCCACCCCCGTCACCACCACTAGCATCCAGTCCATCCGAATTCCCATACCTGTTTCTTCAACCCACCTGAAGGGTGGCAGGTGGGAGCTGTTGCACGTTGGGGCTCTCTTACCAAGCCTGGTACCAAGAGTATCCAACCAAAGCTCGGGGCATTTCATTAGGCCTTGTAAGAGTGCACCCTGGCTGTGAGTCATGGAGAGGGTGGGAACTTAATGGATGATAACATTTTTTTTAAAGATTTATTTACCTATTATGTATACAGTGTTCCGTCTACATGCCAGAAGAGGGCACCAGATCTCATTACAGATGGTTGTGAGCCACCATGTGGTTGTTGGGAATTGAACTCAGGACCTCTGGAAGAGCAGCCAGTGCTCTTAACCACTGAGCCATCTCTCCAGCCCCCGGATGATAACATTTTGATCATTTGGATTGCAGACTCTTTCTAATACCACTCAACAATACCTATGGAATTTAAGGGTCAATGTACAACTTACTTAGTGGTGAGCATGTGGTGGCTAAAACTCCCAGCCCTTCAGGAGCCCCAGTAGTGGATGAGGAAGAGGACACTTTTACTCATGAGTACAAAAGGGGTTTGTCGCCGGGTGTTGGTGGCACACGCCTTTAATCCCAGCACTCGGGAGGCAGAGCCAGGCGGATCTCTGTGAGTTCGAGGCCAGCCTGGGCTACCAAGTGAGTCCCAGGAAAAGGCGCAAAGCTACACAGAGAAACCCTGTCTCGAAAAACCAAAAAAAAAAAAAGGGGTTTGTCTGAGGGCCTGCTGACATTCAAGCATCTGAGGCATGTGTGGGGTATGATGATGCCATGAAAAGAGAGGTATGATTGAGTTGTAGGGGTGAAAGAAAAGGGAGAGAAATGGCTTGGAAGGAAAAGCATGGGCAGAGTGGTGGGAGCCAGGTCCTGGAACCCCTCTGCCCCCTGGCGGGCATCTGACAGTCAGGTGGCCCTTCCCAAGTGCTACCAGCTAAAGTAGGGCTTTGCTGACCATGTGTCCATTGGTTTCACCCTCCTAGGGCTTTCTCTCTCTCTCTCTCTCTCTCTCTCTCTCTCTCTCTCTCTCTCTCTCTCTCTCTCTCGGTTTGGTTTTTTTTTTTTGAGATAGGGATTCTCTTGTGTAGCTTTGGAACCTTTCCTGGAACTCACTCTGTAGCCCAGGCTGGCCTTGAACCCACAGAGATCCACCTGCCTCTGCTTCCCGAGTGCTGGGATTAAAGGCTTGCGCCACCACCGCCACCTGGCCCCTCCTAGGGCTTTCTATGCACAGGTCCGCTTGAGCCATACCCTCACTCTTCTCCTGGTTGGGTACTGAGAGAGGCCAGCTTTCTGATTCTGATGATTCATCTCAGTATTTACTGAGCACCACATAGCATGCTGGGTCCTTGGCTTTTGTTCTTATCAGTCCTGAGAAACTATAGCGGTTAAGCCTATGGCCTTGGTGCCAAACAGATTTCTTTCCAAATCTTGTCACAGCTTGTTCAGTATATGACCTTGGAGAGACTATCGATCTCTCCGGGCTTTGGTCTCTCCAACTGAGAGAAGATTAGTGTTAATTTGCAGCTGCTGGTGTTTCATGAGCCTAACATCAAAGTGTGGAGGGTCAGTTCATGCTAGCGATGAAGCAAATCATTCCAGACGCCTGCCAGACAGACGTTATCCTCTGTTCTCCCAGAGAAAGGAACATCCCTCTTCCAAGGACTACAGAGCCAGCCAGGATCTAAACCAGTTCCATCCAGCTCCAGATCCTCCTCTTTTTCCCTTCTTCTTGTTCACTGCCCAAACGTGGCCAAATATGTCTTTGTTTTTAGTTGAAGTTTGCTTTGTCAAATTTGTTGTGTGACCCTGACCTGCCAGATTATTTCCTGTGTTCCCTCGTGTTTTACATTACATTGAACTTTCTGGTTATATGTTGGCTTGAATCAAAAACGCTGGGTGGGGGGGGGGGGAAGGTGGGTGACGTACGCAGATTCTTTACAAATAATGAACTCTGGTGAAACACAGACCAACTACTTTAAATGTCAAGAGGTTGCTAGGCAGCTATGGCTCCAGCTTTGAAAACAATGACCAGTGACCCTGACCAAGTCTGTACCTCTCAAGATCTCATGTGTCAAATGAAAGGATGATGAAAAATGAAATAGCATTCTGGTGCCAGCATCTCTTTAATACTTTGACTACTAATTATTTTTCTTAGCTCAAAAGAGGAAAATCACCTTGGAATTATGTCATAATCAGTAAGCAGGCTACAGCAATCAGGACTGCAATAATTTTAATGCCATAGGTACTTCCTTTATTTTCATACATGTTTCCTCCTATCCAAGGTCCATACTGATGAACAAAACCTTTGCTTTGTATTAAGTCCCTCTCTATGATATGATCCAACTTTGGGCATCCTTGAACGGGGCCATAGTTAGCCAAGAAAATACAGCTTGAGCTGACAGTTCAGAAGTTCATAGAGCCCACAAAATCTACTTACTATTGAATGTGCTTACATTTCCAGTGAATTCCCAGGCCACTTGAATTTGGGGACCTTAGTGGCTGCAAATCTCCACTGTGCCATATAACCAACTGCAGGCCCTGACAGTCCTGTGCCAAATGTTTATGGCCTGCCAGCAACCTGACTCAGTTCCCCAGATACAAGCAAGCATTAGAGAGAGAGAAAGAGAGAGAGAAAGAGAGAGAGAAAGAGAGAGAGAGAGAGAGAGAGAGAGAGAGAGAGAGAGAGAGAGAGAGCGCAAACACATCTTAACAGATTTTCATTGGATTTCTCAAGTTCAAAAAGACAATCTTAGTGAACATAACCCTCACTAGAATGCCAAGCACTTTCCAAATTAAGACAAGTTGAACATACTCAACTTTGGAGTTTTTCTTGTTTAAACGATTTTCTGAGAAAGTTAATCTATGTTTTTCCCACTGTGATTTTCTTCTGAACAAAACCATCAAGTCTTCCAAGAAGGCGTCTATTTTAAACACAGTTTATGACGTCAACGCTTGTTGAAAACCAGTAAGTGTCACAGACTGTCCGGCTTATTACCCAGGATCAGCACAGTGGCTCCACCTTCTAGGAACCTGGACCCGCTGCTCTGGGGTCATGTAGGTGACAGGCATGACTTGGTGATGTTTCTGATAAATGCAATATCAGTTCTGCCTGAGCTCAGAATGGAGCACAGAAGAAGCCATGCTGAGTCTCCAGGTGGAGAAGAGTCTGAGCAGTTTTGTGTGTTTTGGTCCTGAGCCTGTGAGTGTTTTGCTGAAGGGCAACATGCGAGGCTATAACTAATAATTACTGCTATTGGGTCTGTTTTCTTTCTAGACACAAATATCCATTGCATTCTCTCCTCATCCTAAAAGGAAGATGCTCTTCCCACCTCAGGTTACAGAAGTGTTAGCTGATGCCATGGGGGTCAGTGTAACGGGCTGAGGTCCCACGGCAAGAGGTGGACATGAAGCTCAAATCTTGTCAGACTGAACCCAGGTCTTTCAACCACCATGGCCCACAGTCATTCTCTATGTCCCATGAATGTTCAGGAGAGGACCCAGGAGGGAAGCCCTCCAGGTGTAAGGGACAATGGTGACGAACAAGACGACGAACAACACCTGGCGGCCTACTCATACGATCCTAGCACTTGGGAGGTATGGGAAGATTGTCAATTTGAGGCCAGCCTGGGCTACATTTGCAGCCCAAGGCCGATCTGAACTGCAAGGAGACATGAAGCCAAACAAAACAACTTACTTGCAGCTGACCTCATTGTGAGGCCATGATCGTGACCTGTAGTCTCGGCATGTCCCACTGGCTGAGGGAAGATTGCCCAAATATGAGTCAAATAACTCTTCACTGCTGTAAAGCTAGTCTGGAAAATTCAGGGTTGTCAGGCTCCAAGTGCACCCCTCTGTCCCACAGGCCATTCACACTTATGGAGAGGAACTGCTCCAGCCAAGGAATGTGGTTATTAGTGTCATCTAGTGTGACCAGTTTCCCCTGCAATTATGACCCTTTCTGAAGCAATGTCTCATTGGAAAACGTGACCCAGTTGGTGGAGATGAAAGTGTGAGGTCTGGACGCTAGTGTTCTGGGTATGTCTGGGTGTGTCTGGACCCACCCCAGGAGGCTGGCAGCCACGGGCCATTTAGTGTCCCACAACTCTCCAGAGTCCATGGAAGGGCCCACCTTGCTGTAGACCCTCGGAGAATGGCACTCAAAGTATCTTGCAGTGGCATTTCTCAGTGGTCTCACTCTTCAACTTGTGTCTCAAGGGAACTTTGGTGAGTATTATCTTAACCGTAGGATGTTGATGAAGACACAGAATAGGGTTAGAAAGCTCTTATCAAAAAGAAATACTTTTGAAGCCGTGACTCACACGTTTAAGAGTCTTCACTGAATCAAAGGAAAAGTGTTTTTCTTTTGGTAGTAAAAGAGACTCTAAGCATGTGCTGTTCTTTGCCTTAACAACAACAACAACAATAACAACAACAAAATCTAAGGAACAAAAACTAAGGAAGGGGAAAGTGATGGTTGAAAGAAAAGAGTGAACTAGAAAGGCTATTATGTCATAGAGAGGTTTTTTGTTTGCTTATTTTGCTGGGGGACCAAAATAGTTAGAAAATATACTTTTCTTGTGGGTCCCAGGAATCAGTATTATTTCCATATAAAAATCAGATATTTGTGGTTTTGAGGCAAGGGCTTGCAAGCTGGGAGCAGCAGGAAGGAGAAGAAACTAATCGTTGGGAACCAGGAGCCAGCATCCCTTTCCATCCACCTCACTCTCTTTGGAGGATGCCACTGGCCGAGCTGCCCAGTAGACAAATGAACCTGGCAAGGGATTACATTATTTGCACCAATATTTTGATGGAGTCAATGGACAACTTCTTAGTTTGTAAGACTCCGCTATCTATTATCTCTTATATTTTTAATATAACAGTCTATCAGATGTTCCACAAACTCCCTTGGCCTCTGAGAATGGGGAAAAGACAAGCAGAAGTGTTCATGATGGGGGCGGGTTATTTTTGTGCTTCTATAGAAAATAAACTTGGCCCCAAATAACCTTAAATGTCATATCAGAAATCAAAGATCCTGTCCTGTGATTTTAAAATACATTTGAGATAAGAACAAGATCTGGAGAGGTTGATAAGACATGCAGCAAAAATACACATCAATTTCAAACAAGTCAGCAAGTTAAAAACTCTGCTGGAACTCACAGACTGAAAAACAACAACTAGGAAGTATTTTCTCCTGAAAAATTGATGCTACTAAATAGCTTACGCCCAGGAATACTCATTATATCCCAAAGCAGAAAAAGAAATTGATATCAAAGGATTGTGATAGTCAGCGTTTTAATCCACAGTAAAATCTGTGTGTGTGTTCATGCTGACAGTTGATACTGGGACAAACAAGTTTGCATCTACCAGGGATTCAGATCTGGACTCAAGGGGAAGAGACAAACAGGACATGGCCAAGTTCCTGTTTGTTGTGGGTGTTTTGAATGAAATGGGAACATGTTTGCTCAGTGATTTTATCGATCTGTCTTCATGGGAGCATCTCACTGACTAATGTTCTTTTTGTTCCTGTTTGCTATAGTGATAGTTTCAACAAAACCAATCAATATGGACTACTTTTAATTTAACAGAGCAGGAAGAAGGCTGTCAGCAAAATTACTTTTTCTGGTTACCTAAGATTGTAGGAGCAATAGCCTTCTGCCTAAATGGACCTGAGAAATGGAAACAGCATGAAAGATGGGAATCACCCATAGGCCTTCCACCTAAGCATAGATATGCTGACCTTTTATTTTGTGTGTATTGCCTTTTCCCCCCTCAATACTTCGATTATGAAGTCCACTTAAATATAAAAGGGTACACACAAAACTCATATGCACAGGGTTTCCTTATTTCCTTTTATTGCGGGGGGGGGGGCGGGGGGGGGAGGTGATTTTATTTGATTTTTTTTTCCTTTTTGTGTTTTGAGAAATGGTCTAGCTATATAGCTCAGGCTGGCCTGGAGCCTTCTATGTAATCCAAGCTAGCCTCAAACTTATGATCTTCCCATACCATGCTCTCTGTATGGGATAACAAATCATTTAAAAGTGATCGTGAGTGTATTGACAAGAAAGGAAACCTGGCTAGAAGCTCTTCCCATCCCTCTTCTTCACCTCTGCCCTGTGATGGATGATCTTGACTGGCCACAGACTGAATTCAAAGGAGAAAATGAGTTGAGGACCAGGTATCATCTCTTTGCTTCTCGACTTCAGTTACAGTATGACCAGCTATTTCATGCTCCTGCCTTACCATGATGGACTGTATCCCCTCCCACCATGAGTTCTAATAAAACCCATTCCCTTATGTTGCTTCTTGTCATGTATGTTTGTTGTTGTTTATTTTTACTCTTTTGGGGGGCCCACTACACAGCTCCCAAATAAATCACACACAGAGGCTTATTCTTAATTATGAATGCCTGGCCTTAGCTTGGCTTGTTTCTAGCCAGCTTTCCTTAACTTAAACTATCCCATCTACCTTTTGCCTCTGGGCTTCTCCTATTCTCTTACTTCTATAAACCTTACTCTTACTCTGTGGCTTGCTCTGTAGCTGGGTGACTGTCCCCTGGAGTCCTCCTCTGGCTACTTCTTTTTCCTCCCAGATTTCTCCTTTTATATATTCTCTCTGCCTGCCAGCCCTGCCTATCCCTTCTCCTGCCTTGCTATTGGCTGTTCAGTTCTTTATTAGACCATCAGGTGTTTTAGACAGGCAAAGTAACACAGCTTCACATAGTTAAACAAATACAACATAGACAAAAGTAACTAACACACCTTAGAATAATCTTCTACAACATATGTTGTTACCGCAAGGAGAACATTAACTTAGGACCCATTCCTTCTTCATATTTACCCTTTCAGCCATTATTGCCCACACACATACTCCTCAACTGGACATGGTGCCCAAGCTCTCTACCTTGGGTAAAAGTGCTGACACTGAGTGTTTGCTTTTGTGCCTTGCTTTATGAGGTCCGATTTTGTCTTTGTAGGTTCATCCTAGTCTTGTCTATCACTGTAGTTTAATTGTCATTGTGGTATGGCATTCCATTTCATGTCTATGCCACCATTTATCTCTGCCACCCTAGTTGTAGGGAGTACAGAAAGCCCTGAGTGAGTGAAGTCCTGAGGAATGCATACTGTCAACATGGGCATAGCCATGTCAAGGACTGCAGAGCCCCAGACACATGAAGAATATAGCAAAGCCTTCTCCCCTGGAGTGAGGCTTAGGGGGCAATGATATGTGCTCCGTGTGTGGATGGTGATAGTGTGTGCAGACTGTTTGCTGCAGCTTTCTCTCCCTGGATGTTTAGAGCATGAAGACTGGTCCCCTACAGAGAGTGCCCCTACTGCAATTTGTTAAACCTGTCCCCTTGATTCAGCTGTATACCATAACCCTGCCTTCTTGTCTGTCTGTATGCAGTAACCCCTCCTCCTTGTCTATCTGTCTATAACAATCCCGCCTCTCTTCTCCACTCCATATAGATACCCTGAGTTTCTGGAATGCTGTGGTTTCTCCAGCAAAGAGCCCAGACCACCTGATCCCAGCTTGTCTGTGTTTGTGTCCATATCTGTCTTCTCTTCATTCCCTTACTGCCCAGTCAGGTCCAAGACCCTAGAAGCCATGCATGGGCATGGCACTTGTCTGTGAACTAGGCATTTGTATTGCCTCCAAGTTAAAGATGCTATGAAGATCATGTGGATACATGCTTTTCTGAAGGAAGCCATGTGGTTCTTTCAAAGATTATGATGCATAAGAGTATAGAGGGTATTGTGACCACTGTAAAATATTTAAGCATCATCGTCTAAGTGGTGTTTCTATAACTTCATGTGTGTATTAACCATCATTTTAATGGATATATTATGCTCTATCCATGGCTGAATAATAGTTTAGAGACCATCTTATTTTCCAATTTATCTTATATAATTAAAATAATTTAAAATTTACCTGTATGTGTTTACTTATAAAAATACATTAAAAATGTTAAATATGTGATTTATTTCTCTTGACCTTGACCTATTTGCTGGATATGGAATCGAGATGGAGATCTTGCATCCCAAGCTCTCAAACTTCCTGTCAGGCCCCCAAACTGGAAGATTCTGAGTCTGATTCTGACGGGCTGGGTTGCAATAAAAGGGTGGGTATGTTAAGAGCACTGTTTATGGGTGCTGTATATTGAAACATGAATGAACTTTGGGTGTAGACTCCGAGCCCACACCCAACATATATCGCGCCTATAAAAAAGATTCAAAATCTGAAGAGAAAGGAATATGAAAATTCACTGGTCCCAATAACTTTTGAAAAGAGGTCACTCCACCTGTACAGAGAAATAGCTTATTGGAGAGTTGGGATATGATGACTGGGGCAGGAAAAAACCCCGCAGTGAGGAAGGTTGAGCACAGTGTCTTAATATTCAAGACACAAAGTACGCAAAGGATGACATGGTTGAAGGTGTAGTGGCCATATTTTACAGCCCTTTGTTTTTGTTTGTTATTATAAGTTCACCTTCCTATTTTTTACTTTGTAAAATTTATAATATTTAAAAGTCAACCCTGCAATCTTGTAAGCTATGGTCTCTTACATGGAAATTGTACTTATGTTTTGCTGTGAAGATATTGAAGTATTTGTTCAACTATAACTTCAAGGGATTTATTTCCTTAGAAAGTGTGGTGGATGTTTGCCCTACAAGGAAAATCCTTCAGTTTGGCTTAATATTTCTATTACATTTTCAGTTTCTAAGCCACCCAATTCTGTCTTAAAATATAATTAAGACATCCTCCTCTCCCGTCTTCAACATCCTCCCTGTCTTCATTTTTTTGTTTTTTTCGAGACAGGGTTTCTCTGTGTAGCTTTGGAGTCTGTCCTGGATCTCGCTCTGTAGACCAGGCTGACCTCGAACTCACAGAGTTCTGCCTCTGGGATTAAAGGCATGCGCCACCACCGCCTGGACTCCTCCCTGTGTTCTTTAATGTCCTACAGCAATTTCCAGTGCAGGCGACTGCGACTCTGTTTGCCGAACCACTTTGAAGTCCAATTAAACCTTCCATGTGCTTTGACACAGGAACCCAGGTTGCTAGGAGACCACCTGTGCCCGCAGCACCCTGGTCCAGCGAGAGCAGGAGAGGAGAGCTGGAGGGTAGAGCTGTGCTGCCTGCCACCACCTGAGGATCTCAGGTGAGAAACGGGTCTCTCTCACCATCCCTCTGTCTCCTCGAGCACTTCTCTATTACTCTTTCTTTTCTGATTTTGGGAAGAACGGAAAGGCCTCCAAGGGAGCCCTGACTGAGGACACCCAGGCTGAAGGCTCAAGCTGTGGGAGGGAGGGAAGGTTACTCACCAACCTGTGTGTCATTCTTGCCCCTCCCCCGCTTTGGCTGAAACACAGGCAAAAGAAATCGTTGAGTGAAGAAAAGACACTAGGTGCTCACCACTGCCAGTGACGGCTGCATAACTCTGATAAGATGTTCCCTTCTGTGGGAATGCAGAATGGAGCCAGTTGTTACAGAAATCAATGAACATTCCTCAAAGTGGGTGGAGATTTGAGCACAGCATTCATCTGTCTCCTGAGCCCTCACCTTGCCTTTTTTAGTTTTGAGTGAAAAAAATGACTGATGACATGGCTTACCATGCAAATCTTGCCACTCTGCTAAGGTATTCGTGGTCATTTGAGAGGGTGTACAGAAGTCTCAGTGTAAGGCTTGGAAACGGGTTCATTTGCCTGCTTGTTTTCTGGAAAGGAAGTTAAGAATGGTGTTAACCCCTCCACTAGATGCTCAGTTAAAACGTTCCTGCAGTGTGGGAAGCCAATCACAGGTAAGCACTGGTTGAGATTCCAGCTATACAAAACAAAATGAAACAGACACAAGTTTCTATAACCCAGAGATGTGGAGGGAAGGAAACATGATGATATTCTACTCGGTGGCCAGAACACACAAGAGAGGTCTTGAGGAAAGTTCCGGAAATCAGAAAGACCCTGTGCCATTCATTTTTGAAGGATGTTGTCACTACTTGCATCTCCCATATGCTTCTCTCGTGGGAATCCCAGTTGGTGAGTTAGATAGCATAAAAAGAGAATAGTCCTTATGGAAGTCTCGTGACCCATTCCTTGCAGAGAGAAAGACAAGTTTGGCATACAGAACAACACAGGGCTGGGGCTGGAGAGATGACGCAGTGGTGCTCTTTCAGGGGACCCCAGTTCAGTACTCAGAACTACATCAGATGGTCCCTAACTGTCTAAAACCCCAGCTACAGGGGATCCAAATCCCCTTCCGGCCTCTGAGGGGACGACATATATAATGTCTCATGTGTACATACCTAAACACAGACATGCGTAAATTTTAAAAAGTTAAATCTTAAATCTTGCAACAACAACAACAAAAACCAATAACTATGACATAAAGTCTCCAAAGTGAGTGGGAGAAAAAATATTTTAGTTCACTGGTTGGCTACAGATAGGTAGAGCATCCACTGGAAGGCTTCACTGAAAAATAAGGCATATACATATGCTTACTGCAGGATGCTTATTGTCCTCTTTCTATTTTTTAGGGAGCAGGAAGACCCGAAAATGAGTGGTAAAAACTGGATATTAATTTCTGCTACTTCCCCCCAAAGCCTGGAAGATGAAATTCTGGGGCGACTTCTGAAAATTCTATTTGTTTTGCTTGTTGACTTAATGTCCATTATATATGTCGTCATAACGTCCTAAAAACCTGACTTCCTTTACTCCGTGTATATGTTTCCAACGAAATCCAGTGAATAAAGATCTGCCTTTTAATGTGATAAGTGGCATTAAGCATCACCAATTTATTCTAGAAACTAGACATTGGGTTGGACAAAATATAATGAGTTTCTTAGTTCTTTATGGTTCACAAATAAGATTCACATAAATTGAAGTGGGATTTCTTCTTGTGGAACTTTCACACTGTTAAGAATAAAACATTACCTAAGAATCGTGGCACATACCTTTAATCCCAACACTCAGGAGGGAAAGGCAGGTGGATCTCTGTGAGTTCAAGGCCAGCCTGGTCTACAGAGTGAGTTCCAGGACAGCCAGGGCTATATAGAGAGACCTTGTCTCACCTCCCCCCAAAACAGGAATACAGCATTAATTTTTTTCTTTGAATGTCATTGTTACTTAGAATGCTAAGTAAAGCTGGTAGTGAAGTTGACTTTTTAAGGGTGTATACCATCTATTTAGGGGGTTGTGCATGTGTGGGGGCAATGAGTGCATCCATGCTTGTGCCTAGAGCCTGAGGCTGGCTTTGGGTGTGTTCCTCTAGGGCTCCCCATCTTGTGTTTTGAGACAGTGTCTCTCACGGATCCTAGGTACTCACTGTTTTTGCTAGGCTGACTAATCGGAGAGCTGTCCACGAGCCTCTTGTCTTCCAGTGCTGGGGTTACAGACATGTCCTCCCTGACAGCCCTAGTATCTTAATTTAGGATCCATGCTTGCATATCAAGCACATTGAGTTTTCCCATCGAGTCATTTTTCTGGGCCCTGTGTAATAGTTTAAATGAGGAATGTCCCCCATAGGCTATTTGAGCACCTGGTCCCCAATTGGTGGCACTCCTTTCAGATGTTTCAAAGGGGTATATTTCAAATATTTATATTCTCCCCCCAACTTCTTATTCACTCTCTGCTTCCTAGTTGGAGTTAAAGATTTGATCGCTTGAATTCTTCCTCTTGCTCCCATGCCTGCCTGCTGCCATGCCTCCCCAACTCATGATGGCATAAGCCTTTGAACCATGAGCCAAGTAAACGCCCCCTTCTATAAGTTGCCTTGGTCATGGTATTTTATCACAGCAACACAGAAGTAACACGTTGTCATGTTTTTAACACAGCAAGCTTACACTTAACATCCCAGAAGCATTACCTATCTAAAGCATACAATGTAACAACAGACTAGACTCATTAAAAAATACAAACATGCACACTTACAAATACTTACAAACTATTAGGATCATGGTTTTTCTTAACACTGTACAATTAAATAAGAAATATTTCCACCAACACATACATACGAGCTAGGAACAGAAATGCTTGAGAGAAGCTGGGCAGTGGTGGAATACACCTTTAATCCCAGCACTCAGAAGGCAGAGGCAGGCAAATCTCTATGAGTTCAAGGCCAACCTGGTCTACAGAGTTAGTTCTAGGACAGCCAAGCCTACACAAAGAAGCCCTGTCCTGAAAAACAAACAAACAAATGCTTGAAAAGGAGTCTGAGTAAAGGGGAACTCACGGGAAAAGAAGATAAACAGACTAACGTCTGTGTTAAACAGCTGCTAAATGGTGTTTACCATAGGCTTACAATCACTCAAGGAAACAGGTGTATTCTGTCTATGTTTAGCCAATGAAGAAACCGAATCTTGGAGGATGTGTGCCAGTTTGAGGCCAAAGTGAGGATGTGGCAAAGCAAGGCCTTGATCCACAGTATCACATTCCCTCCAAAGGTAAATAAAAGTACATGAATAAGATAAGCTTATTAAAACCAAATCTGTGCTTGCCTTTTTTTCCCCACTCTGATCTGTTGCTGTATTTTATGTATCATTGTCTGATTTATTGTCTCATTGCCCATTTGAAAATCTTTCATCAAGAAAAAGAGTTAAATTTACCCTTTACCCACATCCCACCTGCCAGTGTATTCTCTTTCTTTGTTTTCTTAATTTCTGAATTTTCTAACAGTTGGTATTAAAATATACCTTTTGGATTGTTTTTTTAAAGGCCTTTGAAAAACAAAGGTCTGTCCTTTAGACCCTGGTTTTTGTTTTGTTTTGTTATTAGTCACACACGCTTCACAAAACTGTGATTTCTTCCAAGGGATGGCTGTATTCTCGGATTTGGTCCAGTCTTTAATGCAAGGTTTCATAAGAGGCCTAACGAAGTGTGAAAGGAATTGGACCTTTGAGACATCTTCCCCAGCTGTCTCTCTTACCTAACCTTTCTGAGATGTTGGATATTTAACCAGGGAACAAAGAGAGACAAACTGGGCATGAAATGAAAACTAACAAGGTCCTACTCTTTCTCAACACTGTATTTTCAGACTTCTTCATATGAGGTTTCCTCCTGTATACGAGGGATACTTCTGCATGTTAGGATCCTCTTCTGAATACAAGGGCTGCCTCTGCATATAAAGGGTCTCCTGCATATAAGAGCTGCCTCTGCATATAAAGGGTCTCCTGCATATAAGAACTGCCTCTGC
>CABHPR010149290.1:1661-29468 GCA_902168415.1 Peromyscus melanophrys | reverse complement strand
TCTCCTGCATATAAGAACTGCCTCTGCATATAAAGGGTCTCCTGCATGTAAGAACTGTCTCTGCATATAAAGGGTCTTCTGCATACAAGGGCTGCCTCTGCATATAAAGTGTCTCTTTCACACAAGGGCTGCTCCTGCACATAAAGAGTCTCTTGTATAATAGGGTTCCTGCATACGAGGGCTTCTGGATATGAGGGTCCTCTCTTGGAGATGTAATGTGTTCCTCCTCAACCACCCAACTGGGTTTTCTCAGAGCCTGTAACAGGTCACTGACAGCTAGGTAAAGTTGCCCTGCGTTCAAGTGCTTGTTTCCTGTCCCTGGGATCACCTTTCTGCTATAGTCTATTCATTAGAAACATGGTATCTAGAGCTGGGTGGTGCAGGTATGAGTCCTGACTTGACTTCTTAGAGTTCAGTTACCCCGTGTCTTAGCTTCCTTTCATCTGGGATAAGTGTCCGTGTCCCAGGTTTGTAGAGAAAATAAAGGGAGGTGTCAGGCTCTGAGAGTTTCTCAGCACAGGGCCTGGCATAAGGCAAAATGGTTTGTTCAGAGGTTGTTGTTATTGTCCTCTAGTCAGTAGAGTCTAGTGACACGTCCTCCTGCAAGCCTCACTCACCTCGCCGACTCTCCCTTCTCCCTACATGCAGAACGACCTCCCAGTCATAGGTTGGCTCTGATGGGTTCCTTCATCTGCCGTTTCTGGACCTAGCAATTACAAGTAGGCGTCACCCCGGGCCTTCAGAGAAGAAAAGAGATAGGAGAGGCACTCTTTCTCAGCAAGCAAGTAGATCATAACCTGCCAAGCGGAAGCTTTGTCACTGTGCATGGGTCGCTTTCCCCCACTCTTCAAACATACTCCAGTTCTTTCTGCTGGATGTGGTGCCGGGCAGCCAGGTCGAAGGAGCAAGACACATGCTCGCTCTCGTGGACTTCATAGACTAGTGGGGCAGCTGAATGAGGACTCAACTGAGCAATGCCTGGGGACTGTTAGGAAATGCATGAGAACATCGTGGGGATGGTTCAAGGACTCAGCAGCAGCTTCTGGAAGCTTGTTAGTTACATCTCACCCTAGAGCCTCCGAAACCCCTTGAATCCTGAACCTGCACTGTAAAAGGATCCTCAGTGGTTCGTGTGTGTGTGTGTGTGTGTGTGTGTGTGTGTGTGTGTGTGTGTAGTAAGTAGTTTTAGAGTCATTCCAGCTGCTGGACAGTGGTGCTGCTTCTGGGCAGGAGACTTAGCTACCCTGAGTCTCATGGTGCTCTCATGTTGGACAAGGAAGGAAGGGAGGGGCAGAGGAGGGAGGAGGGGAAGGAAAGAGGGAGGAAGAAGAGCCATTAGTAACATCTGCTTTGTATATCATGTCTATACAATGGATATTAAATGATGTATATCATGCATGTACCATAGATATTAAACATTGTATAAATCATGTGCATACCATGAATATTAAATGAACTAGGCTGAAACTTACATGAAACCAAGCAACAGAATGTAGTCATTGATAAAGAGCTGGAAATTGCTCAGTGGTTGAAGCACTTTCTAGGCAAGCATCCATCGAGACAGGAGTTGGGATCCCTGGAACCCACATAAATGCCAGGTGGCTGTGGCACCTGTAATTACAGCCTTGGAAAGGGGAGACAGGATCCCCAGAGTGAGCTGGCTAGCCAGACTAGCTGTATCAGTGAGCTCTGGTTTTGACCGAGAGACCCTGCCTCAATGAATAGGGTGAAGAGGGGTTGAGGATGGTTACCGATATCAACCTAAGACCACCCTGTGCGTGATAACACATATACGCATGTGCAGGCACACTTGCAGACATGCATAGGTGCACATGCACATGGAGAAATAGAAAAAAGAGAAAAGAATAGCTGTGTGAGGTCAGGTACCTTCAGCTCCCATCGGCGGTACTGGGAAAGGGCTGTCTTCATGAATTACACCAGTAGCTACAGCTTAGACGTGTGTGCAATCTAGATTGGGTAACATGTTTTTTTGTTTGTTGGTTTGTTTTTTTCTGGTGTGGATTTCTATGGCATTTCATAGAACTTAATGTCTGCCCATGTGGTTGTAATCAAGTAGACAGTGTCCCTTGACTTGCCACCAGTATTAACTACTGTGACCAAGCATAGTTATCATCCTGCTGTTCGTTGCGTAATCTCTTGGTACTGGTTCAAGTGGCCTCGTGGCCCTTCTCAGTTCTACTTCCCTGGAAGAAATTGTCTTGCACTGGAGAAGAGTTCAGACATGTGCCTGAAAGAAACTTACTTTCTCTTTTTTTTTTTTTTTTTGTTTTTTTTTGAGACAGAGTTTCACTATGTAGCTCTGGCTATCCTGGGACTTGATATATAGACCAGGCTGGTTTTGAACTCACAGAAATCCACCCGCCTCTGCCTCTGCCTCCTGAGTGCCACCATGCGTGGCTTGCAGAAGCTTTCTTACTTATCAATGTCTAGAACTGGCATGCCCTGTGCTGTGTGTTTTTACATAGTTTATGAAATTTAATATGTACAAATCAGCTGGGTTTGTACATATTTCCATTTATACAGAGATTTATACAGAATTTCCATTTCTTTTTTAAAATAATTTATTTATTTTTACTTTATTTGTATTGGTGCATTACCTGCATGTATGTCTATGTGAGGGTGTCAGATCTTGGAGTTACAGACAGTTGTGAGCTGCCATGTGGGTGCTAGGAATTGAACCCAGGTCCTCTGGAAGAGCAGTCAGTGCTCTTAACCTGCTGAGCCATCTCTCCAGTCCCCAAATTTCCATTTCGTAAGTGAGAAAACACAAGTCCAAAGGAGCTGAAGCTCCCACAGGGCATCCTATCTGTGACAGTGAAGTCAGAAGATGACAAAACCAAGACCCCAGCTGCGGACCACCTGCCCTAGGATCCTGCTCTAACCACTCACCAGGACCCCAGCTCCGGACCACCTGCCCTAGGACCCTGCTCTAACCACTCACCAGGACCCCAGCTCCGGACCACTTCCCCTGAGCCATGTTCCTAACCACCATTACTCTGCCCTACATCAAGCCGGAGAAGTTCATGACCTCGCTGGTTCCTCATTTGGAAGACAAGGGCTTGGAATGCTAACGAAATGTCTCAATCTTAACCTCCAGGACCCCATGAGTAAAATGCAGTCGTGTGAAAACGTGCAATGTGCTGACTGCCTGTTTCAGCCTTTCCTGAAGCTGAGGATTCTGTCTATAACTAAATGACATGCACATTCTGCAGCCATGAAGCCCCACTCCTTTGTTAGAAAGAATGCAGTAAGGCCTTGTGCATAGAAGCCTCAGTTCTGCACTAAGTATGGAAACCCAATATCCATAAAATAATTTAAAAATATTTTTATTCTTTGATAATTTCACACATGCGTATAATGTATTTTTATCATATTCACCCTACTCCTCCACCTAACTCCTCCCAGTTCCACCCCCCATCCCTTCCCATTTTCTTGTCTTCTTAATAGCCCCCGGTTTCAATTCCTGCTATTAATATATTCATGAGTATGGGGTCATCTACTGGAGTGTGGTTGACCTACCAGGGGTCTCCCACTTAAAGAAAATTGACTATTGAGTAGTAGCTTCCTCCAAATTTAAACATTCCCTCCATGGCCCGGGGAAGCTCATGAGACTGGAGAGGGAAACAAATGGTCACATGTCTGGGAAAGCAGAGACTTGGAAGATCCCCGAAAACTCGCCCAGTCTATAAAAGGATTTTATCAGGAGAGGCTTTGGTCAGCCCGGCTGCAGAAAGGGGATTTCTCAGACTGGAGCTGTGCGCAAGCTGTGCAGAGAGCACCAGGATGAGCTTTGGGGGGTCTCCACTCATGTTAGGGTGGTCTTTTTGGTGACGAAGCTGTCTTTGTATCATCCCTGCCCCTCAACCATACTCCTGTTACTAACCTCAATAAAATGTATTCATTCACCAAATTGGACATTTTTGTTTGTTTGTTTGTTTTGTTTTTTGTTTTTCGAGACAGGGTTTCTCTGTGTAGCTTTGCGCCTGTCCTGGAACTCACTCTGTAGACCAGGCTGGCCTCGAACTCACAAAGATCAGCCTGGCTCTGCCTCCCGAGTGCTGGGATTAAAGGCGTGTGCCACCACTGCCTGGCGGACATTTTTTTTTTAACTTTAGTTCATCATGGCCTCCCTTTCTGGGGTGAGAAGAAGTGTGTGTGTGCGTGCGTGCGTGCGTGCGTGCATGCGTGCGTGTGTGCAAGTGTATGCATGTGTGTGCATGTTTGTGTTACATCTCCCTAAGAAGAGTTTCTCACATAATACTCTCTCTCCCCCAGAAACCATAAACTATCTATAGCTTGTGAACCGTTTCCTGGCCAGGCTAGAGTGTTGACCGGCTTGATCTTGTGCAGGCAACCACAGCTGCTGTAGAGTTCATGAACACAGCAGTCCTCTAGTGTCCATGAGACATTGTTTCACTCTGGACATCCCAGACCTCTGACTCTTACCATCTTTCTTTTCCCTTCTATGATGGTCTCTGAGCCTTGGGGCATGGGTGTGACACAGATGTCCCATTTGTGGCACAGCACTCCACTGACACTCTCTGGACATTGACTAACTAACTATCCAGTGCAGAGAAACTTCTACGATGAGGTCTGAGAGCTTCGCTAAGCTATGGTTATAGAGATAGGAACCTAGGTGCTCTGTCCACTTAACAGAATAACTGTGGTGGGTTCACCCCTGGGAACTGTGAGCTCCCAATCATGGATTCTTGGCCAGATTTGCAGTACCAGTCATGTGTTTCCTCCTGTGGAACAATCCTTAAATCCAGTCAGAAAGTGGTTGGTAATCCCCATAACCATGCCACTACCACACCCCTGGGCCTGTCTTGACACACCACCTTCATGCCACTACTGCCTCCAGGACCATATCTTGCCAAACTGGTCATTATCATCACTCACAGGATGCACAGCTGGGTAAGACTGTTTATGACCTCTCCACCACCAGAAGCCTGGACAGCACCTTCCTGTATTATGAAAACTAGCCAATACAGAGGAAGCTTCCCAATCAGTAAAACCAACTTGATTTCTCCATGTCCTGTGGCCAAAGGGTATGGTCTTCAGCAATAGAGTCTTTCCACCAAGTTCTGGTGTGCACCTGTTATTAGTCAGGGTTCTCTAAGTATTCATATTTAGAGTATATATTTAGTATATTTTATATTTATATATATATTTATATACTTTATTAGACTGGCTTACAGGATACAGCCTGGTTAGTTCAATGGTGGCTATCTCATACTGGAGAGTCCAAGAATCTGATAGTTGTTCAGTCCACAAGGCTGGGTATCTCAGCAGCACGGATCTGGTCTGGAGACATAAAGGACACAGTGAAAGCTGCTGCTCTTCAGTCTATGTTGGAAGCCCAAAGAAGTTGGTTGTAGTACCAGCAAAGGAATATCTCGGCGACAGAATGAATGAACTTTCCAGTGAGAGAGCGCACAAGCAGGCACAAATCCAAGTTTCCTTCTTCTGTATGCATGTCCTTTATCTGGGGCTGTCACCAGAAGGGGTCATCACCTAAAAGGGGAGTGGGGGGGTCTTCCTGTTTCAAATAATATAACCAAGAAAATCCCTCTGTTATTGCTCTAGTTGGCAGCCTAAACCTGGGAGAGTGGAGCCTCAAAGTGAGGCAGACTAAAGTCTCATGCAATAGCCAGCTTCACTGAGGACATCAGACAGTTTATATTCTGAGGGTTAGGCAGGGTCACAGGAGTTTAGGTTGTATTCAGTCACAAGGGCAACCCGTGCTTAGAAACATTTTTGTGTGACAAATGTAAGCAGCAATGTGTCGTCTGAAGCAAACCTGCTCCTCGTTACTACACCTGGGCGGGGCGCCAAAGCACATTCCAAGAACAAACCCGTGTTGGGGAGAAACTGAGGTTACAAAATTCGTGTTCTGTTTACTTGGAGTTTTCTCAGAAGCTCTCAGAAATCTCCTCACACAGCTTCATTCACGGACAATGTTGCGACCCTTCTGTAATGATTTGAAGGAGAAGTGCTCCCCCATAGGCATGAGTATTTGAAGAATTGGTCCCAGTTGGTGGTACCCTTTGAGGAGGTTTAGGAGATGTATCTTTGCTGCTTGGAAGTGCATCACTGGAGTGGGCTTCGAGAGAGTTTAAAGACGTGTACCACTTTTAGTTTGCTGTCTGTGTCCTGGTTCCAGTGAAGGATGCGAGCTCCCAGCTTCCTACTATGGCCACCGTGCCTACATGGCCTATATAGCCAACACCTTAGATTTTTATTTCTCTGGAACCATGAGCCAAAATACACTCCTTCTTCCATAGTCATGGTGTTTTATCACAGCAGCAGAAAGTAAACTGGTCCGCCCTCACAGGCATGCCCAGCAGCCTGCACTTCAGTTGATTCCAGATGCAGTCACATTGACAAGCAAGGTTAGTCATCACAGCAGCAAGAACAGTGGCGATGGCTTGTATTGTTTTTGGGGGACACCCTTGACCGAAAACTCAAGACGAAGCATCATCTTACACCTGGCACAGGGCTTTTTATTTGTCAACGTATGGCTTTCTGTGGTAACATATATATGTATATATATGAAGCTTATAAAAAATAGGTTTCCATATAGCTGCTTCAAATATCCTTAGTGTTAGATATCCCTCTTCCTACCCCCTTCCCATAACTCCATCCCTCTCCCCATCCCCTCCTCTGCCCTCCCCTCCCCTACCATCTCTCTCTCCATCCTCTCCTCTGCCCTCCCTTCCCCTCCCATCCCTCTCCCCATCTCCTCCCCTGCCTTCCTCTTCTCCTCCTTCAAACCTTCATCCTCATTATTTGTCTTCCTTCCTTCATGTCCCCAGCATTCTGCTATCCTGTCTTCCTTCACATAAAATCATTTTTCTTTTCCTTTTTTTTGTTTTTTGTTTTGTTTGTTTGTTTGTTTGTTTGTTTTCAAGACAGGGTTTCTCTGTGTAGTTTTGGTGCCTGTCCTGGATCTTGCTCTGTAGACCAGGCTGGCCTCGAACTCACAGAGATCTGCCTGGCTCTACCTCCTGAGTGCTGGGATTAAAGGTGTGCGCCACCGCCACCTGGCTAAAATCATTTCTCATGTGAAAATATAAATACAAGTCACTGAGAAGTCTCCAATTTTATTCTGAGCAGTTTGTTCCAAAGACTCCAAAGATGCCCGTCTGGAACAAAGATGCCACTTCCTTGAATTTAGGAATACTTCTGAGTGACCAGCACTATGAAACACTCAGTAACAAGGATGGTAGATGATCTAACATTTGAACACCCTCTAGAAGTATCCCTAAGAATAATAAACCACAGAACCATTGCAGGAAGTGTGGACAATCCCTAGCCCCAGGGGAGGTGTACTTGGGAGAAACCACTTCTGTTGAGGCTGGGGACCGGGTTTGAGGAAAGGGCGTCAGTGTGTGATGTTTGTGTGATGGCTCGTACCCCGGTTATTGTTCTGGGTTATTGTTTGTGTGGCTGTTTGATGATCTTACCAGGAGCTGGCCTACCTACTGAACAGACTGTGGGCATGATGCCATGTGGGCCAGTCCAAAACCAGCTGCAAGCTCAGACTTATTTATAAACCACAGGACAGGCCCCAATCATGCTCTGCTGTGTGACCTGGGACTGAGGTTAGGGGAGATTAATGTGAGTGCATTAGAAGTCTTTGGTAGCCAACTGGGTTTCCAGTGTAAGTCACTTGTTCTTCCAGCCAGGAGGCGGCTACCACTGGAGCTCATGTGTGTCGTGCCCTAGACTCCTGTAAAGGGGAGCTCTCCCCACACAGAGATTGAC
Organism: Peromyscus melanophrys; assembly: GCA_902168415.1. Lineage (NCBI taxonomy): Eukaryota > Metazoa > Chordata > Mammalia > Rodentia > Cricetidae > Peromyscus > Peromyscus melanophrys. The sequence continues at coordinate 21,680 of CABHPR010149290.1, read as the reverse complement.
TTTTGCAGCCATGTTTATGAAATTATTTTTCTACATAGACATTATTTGCTCAATATATACCATCACACACCAGTTGCCTATCCAGTAGTGTGGTAGATACAGGCACAGATTGAAGAACAAAGTAAAAAGTGTCCCTGTCCCCCATGGAGCTGGCTTTCTCATAGGGTAGGCAGACAACAAACTGATGAGCATATGAAGATTCTGAGCTGTGTGAGAATAAAACAGAATGATATAGTAAAAAAAAAAAATTAATGTGGAGGGAAGCTATGAACCTTTTCCTGAGGAAGTAACATTGGAGTAGAGGTTTGACTGACGAGAGGCTAGCTATGTAGAGACTTGGAGGAAGAATGAGAACTCAGAGAGAATAGCAGGTCCAAAGGCCCTGGGGCACGCAGAACCCATCAAAACATAGGCAGCCTCGTAAACATGGGGAATTAATGCTTCTGGGTTAAGAAAGACCAGCTTCCTCACTGCTACTTGCCCTACAACCATGGCAGATGTCTCCGTGGCAAAAGATAGAACACGAAGCTATGTGGGTGCTGGCGCATGCCCTTTCTGTCGGCTGGCATCACAGAGGTATGCCTTACATGAAATTTAAAATGTATATCCCAATGATCGTATGCCAGCACAACTCATTTGGGAATGTTTTCATCACCCCAAATAGGAATTTTTTTGCCTTTCTACCCCTCCCAACTGCTAAGCCATCTTCCCATTGGGCAGCCTTGTTCTGGGAATTTAATATAAATGCAATGATGTCATTTGTACTCTTTTTTTTCTTCTAACTGGCTTCTTTCATTTAACATAGTTTTTCAAAGTTCGTCATGGTATAGTATGCATCAGCATTTTCTCATGGCAGAATAGTACTAACTGTATGGATATACTATGTCTATTTATTTATTTATTTATTTATTTATTTATTTATTTATTTATTATCACTCAGTGGACATTTAGATTGTTCCAGTTTTTGGCTATGAACAATGCTTCTGTGAATGTTTGCATACAAGTCTTGGTGTATGTTTTCACTTCTCTTGGCTATGTCCTCCAGAGGGCAATTAATGCCTCTTATGCAAACCCTACCCTTAGCCTTTGTTTTTAATGCAATCCACACTGAATAATTGATCTTCCTTCATTTTTAAAATAGTCATAATTAATGCAGTAGTTAATGATAATTTAGATCCCCTTCTAAAACTACGGTCCTACTCTAGGCTTTGAGGATGATGGAGTTGGTGGTGACCACTATAATATTACTTCTATTGGTATTTCCTCTTTGAAGGAATGTGTTGAGAGCATATTCACAAAGCAATGCATCCACAATCATGTCTCATAAGCATACCATTTATAGAATTTTGTATTAAAACATCTCAAATTTATAATTATTTTGGAGAAACTTCATTACATCTTTTTTCTCAAATTGCTTTATATCACCCATAAATTTTACATGGAAATGTTAAAGATATACATACTAATGTTCACTAAAATTTACCCTTTTAAAAATGTTTCTTGAAAAAAATGTTTATTGATTTGAGAGTTCACACATGCATGCAATACATTTTTTTATATTTACCACTTACAGTTCCACAAGCCCTCCCAGAACTCCCTCCCACTTTGTGCCTTTTTAAAATAACTCTCTGAGTCTGCCTTTGACCAGTTGAAGAGGTGTTGGATTTTTATAAAGTGGCTGTTCCACGTTTATAGTTTTTGAAATGCTTTCTCCTGGTCTTTATGGAAAAGGAGACATTTTTGGCACAGTTATATATCTTAGGACTTCAATGTTAGATTGTGATAATGAATCCTGACTGCCAACTTGACTGCATCAACTAAAACCCAAGATGCTGGGCACCCCTTTGAAAAATTTTTCTTAATCAGATTATTTGAAGTGGAAAGACCCACTCTAAATCTGGGCCTGGCCCACTGGTGGCAGCCCAGGTAAAAGGACATCAAAGAAGAAAACTGCTTTCTGCCTGCTTGCCCTCAATCTCGCTGGTGAGTTCACCTCTCCTGATGCTGTGGCATCACTGATACTAGATTACCCCAATCTCTCTGGGATTCCAACATAGACTGAAGACCAGCAGCTCCTCAGGAGTCCTCCAGGCCTTCAGCACCAGAGTGGTACTGCTGAGACCTCCAGCCTTGTGGAATGAGCAACTACTGGATTCTCAGTCTCTCCAGTGTGAGATAGATACTGATGGACTACCTGGACCACATCCTGTAAGCCAGTATATATCTATATCTATATATCTATCTATATATATATATAATCATATATTATAATTACATAATATAATATATCAATTCTGTTCCTTTGGCAAACCCTGGCTAACACATAGAAAGATCATGAAAAAGGGTGAAGATTTTCATCCTATTAATTTACTTTGAATTTTTTTTTAAACTTTCATTGGTTTACTTTAAATCCAGCAATCATAGCTGCTTGCCAGGGTTTTTTCCTATGTTTTGAAGTCCTATAAATCCTTCATGTCACCTCCAAGTGTCTTAGGCTGGTGATCGGCTAAGGCATGCTGAGATTTTTTTATAAGTGATGATTAGATTTCATCACCTAATTTGGAGCATCCAGAGATTGTATTATCTGTAAGTTTCGCTTTATAAAAGCAAAGGGGAATTATGAAATATTCATACATAAGTTAATACCTTTAAGTGTATTTGTATGAAATATAAAGTAAAGTATATTACTCTGTAATTTATAATATCCATGTTTGTTGAGTACTGTATTGTACAATAATATAATACAATTACAGATCGCATGTCTCTACATTATAAATCGTATATGAGTTTCATATGTAATATATTGAAAGGGGCTCATTTGATTAGTTGAAGGTTAGGAAAATGTTCCAATGGCTCATTTTTCACAAAGAGAACCTTTGAGTATTGAGGTTTAGGCATTTGGTGTTCGCTAGCTATGAAGTTCTTCTCACAAATTACATTGGGGCTAAGCTATGTCAAACTGATTACAGATTACAGTTGCCAGCGCTGTTAGGTGTTTATTTTTCTACCCCATAGTAATGTTCATTTCTTGATTTATTAACAGCGTAGTAGAACACTGTTGGCTGGAGAATCAGTGAAAAATCATCTTGACCTGCCAAAGAAAAGTTGAACTACTGGGTGATCCAAGAATCACAGCTAAGTCAGAACCTGCTCTCTAGATCATTCAGAGGACTGTTGACAGAAGATACACAGAGTTGGAGGAGATATTGGCGAGATGTGGGATGAGGGTGATGCCTGAGGAGTGGTGCGGGTCCACTTAAACCACTAATTTTAAGGTATTTTTGTTGATGCTGTTCCTATTTTTCAAGACAGGGTTTTCACTAGGGAGCGCTGGCTGGCCTCAAACTCACAGAGATTCACCTGAGTCTGTCCTCTCAGTGCTGGGATTAAAGGTGTGTGCCACCACAGCTGTTTTTTTAATGTCAAATTTAAGTCTCTAATGGTCTTTGGGCTTTGTTGATTATCCTAGCTGGTTGCCATGGCAGCTTGTTAATACAGAAACTTCTTGAGTAGTTTGACAACTAACACTGATGGCGTACCTGGAAGGATTTCATATGCAACATCTGTTCAGAGTCACTGTAACAGATGTGCCGTCTATTGCACAGCACAGATGGCGGATCAAAACGGAAGTTGTGGCGGAGTTCTGGGGTACGCTCATGTGAGTACGTACTCAATGCGTGTCTCAGTGTTAGGCTGTAACAAGTACCTTTTCTGTTATAATTTACCTGTTTCCATGCTTACAATGTGAGTTACATGTTAGAGATGAAGAAACAGGACACAGAAGACCGAAAACCCAACAGAGGTGACAAAGCTAAGAGGCAGTCTTGGCTTTAGCATCCGCACTTTCGTCTGTCCTCTATGCCTTCTGCCTCTTCGCTCAACTTCTTGGGACTTCTGTCTCTTCACCTAAAATAATTGGCAGGTTAAATCCTGCATGGAGTGGGGGTAATGTGTGTGCTGATGGAGCGTGTCAATCGCCAAGCTGGCCTCTGCTTCTACACTTCGGATTGAACTCAGTACTCTCAAATAACTAAATCCAGAAACCCATTTAAAGCCAGGTGCGATGCCACACACCTGCCATCTCCGCACTTGGGAAGCTGGAGCAGGTGGATCAAGAGTGGAAGGATAGCCTGGGCTACAAAAGGTGGCCCTGGGGGGAAAAGGAAGAGTAAGTCAAGGGAAAAAAATATTCCAAGAATGAAAACACTCAGAAGCAGCCTCCTCAATCTCCCAAGGATATCCGGAGGGCCAAGATCAATGGGAAGAAAGGCTTCCAATTATCACTGTATGTGAGGTTTATGGTTCCTTCAGCCTCACTCTGGTGGGTACCAGAGTTTGAGTGATAGATCCAAGCATTTCTCCTGTGGTGACAATACTCTGCAGATTTGGAAATGCAATTTTTTGTTTGTTTGTTTGTTTCTCCATGTAGTTTTGGTGCCTTTCCTGGAACTCACTCTGTAGACCAGGCTGGTCTCGAACTCACAGAGATCTGCCTGCCTCTGCCTCCCGAGTGCTGGGATTAAAGGCGTGTGCCATCACCACCCGGCGCAATGGTTTTTAATATTAGTACACAATGATGGATTTATTTGGAGGTAAAGGGCGTTGGCATGCTTCTATCTGAGCCAGCTATATGTCTGGATTTGATCGATGGCTGTTTGCTTATTATTGCCAAAAACATCACTTCATTCCTTCTTAAGGCTCCTTTAGGCTGATCATCAACTCTTGATTTCTTGTGAAACATTACCATCTGCCTTGACAGGTACCACTCTTAATCTCGTGGGATTGATGAGTAACTGCTACTTTGTGTTTCCGGTGCCTCTGCTGGCTCATCTATGGTCTAGTGTTTGAAGCCACAGATCAGGAAACTGAATCTTAGAAGAGAAATCTGTACTGTTTCCAACTTTGAAAGAAATCTCGGAGCTATTTCTTGATCCAGTAATGCTGAAGCTCTGTAGGCTGTTTTGTGAGCTGTTGGAACAATGGGATGCTGTGGGTTGGACCACTTCTGGATGGGTTTGCAGTTGTGAGATGTACCTCCACATTTTCCCAAAAGTCCTTAGTGAAGTCTTATCTCTAAGGCCCAACTTGACAAATCAATGAGTTTCTTGGAGTTTCTTACAAGAGTGCTGAATCATGAAAGCCCATGCAAGCAGGGTGACAGCTCATGGCTGGAACCCTGGAGCTCTGCACAACTTACTAGCAAGTCTGCAGGTTGGAAAGTATTCTCCTCAGTAGGCCTTTCTACTATATCACCTTGGAGAGGGGGTCTTGGAAATCTGGTGCCAGAGACTTCCAAGTTGTTTATTTTCTGAGTCTTAAAGCCCCCTTCCAGGATGGAATGCTTTCAATCCAATATCTACCCTTCTCTGTTTCTGTGTTCCTGGGAGGTGGGCTCCTGTGGACAGCAGTTCCTTGACTCCCTCAGTGCCAGGCTTCTGCTTGGGTTTGTCCATTGCTGGGCACTTTCAAAAGACTGGAGAGCAGAGCCACGTCCACCTCGATACTTTAGCTATGAAATGACATCTCTTTCTGATTTCAGGTCTTTGAATTGGTCCTCTGTATTAGTCAGGGTTCTCTAGCTGAACAGAGCTTATAGGATGAGTATAGATGGGATTTGCTAGAATGGCTTATTGGCTGTGGTCCAGCTAGTCCAACAATGGCTGTCTACCAACAAAAGATCCAAGACTCCAGTAGTCATTCAGATCTTGAGGCTGGATGTCTCAGCTGGTCTTCAGTAGACACCGGAATCCTGAAGTAGACTCTAATGCCAGTGTCGGAATGGACTTGCTTGCAAGAGCAACAGTAAGCAAGCAAAGAGCAAAATCTTCCTTCTTCCATGCCCTTTATAGAGACCGACAGCAGAATGTGTGGCCCAGATTAGAGGTGGATCTTCCTCTTTTTTTTTTTTTTTATGGTTTTTCGAGAGACAGGGTTTCTCTGTGTAGCTTTGCGCCTTTCCTGGAACTCGCTTTGTAGACCAGGCTGGCCTCGAACTCACAGAGATCTGCCTGCCTCTGCCTCCCGAGTGCTGGGATTAAAGGTGTGCGCCACCAATGCCCGAGGTGGATCTTCCTACTTCAAAGATCCAGATTAGAAGTGGATCTTCCCACTTCAAATGATTTAAGAAAAAACATCCATCACAGGTGTGCCCCGTCACTTGGGTTTTAGTTAATTCCAAATGTAGTCAAGTTGACAACCGAGGACAGCCCTTACATCCTCTTTATAGATGCTCCCCGGCACTGGGAACACTAGATCTGACCTTTGTCATTTTAGACCCATTAGCAGTTTTATAGCTCTTGGTTGCCCTTTTGAACCTTCTCAGACTTCTATAAATAGTTTTTTTTTTCTTTCAATCATTTGGCTGTCTGCAATAAAGCTTGTTTTCTGCCTGGATCCTAACACTATGACTAGTATTTGGTTAATAATGTAAACTGTTGTTACAATATTATATCATTAGTAGTATTAACATGAATATTGAAATAGTTCAAGAAGTAAAACAAATAAATACTATTAATAGTAAATACCATAATATGGCAAATATGCGTATTGAGTTGAAGGCGGGGTCATCTGCATCTCCCAAATAAGGTAGAGGCCACTTTATGTCTACAGAAGGCTATTTTGCCTACATCTTGGGATAAGTTTCAAGTACTGTCCTGGCTGGATATAAGTCAACTTGACACAGGCTAGAGTCATTTTGGAAGAAGGAACCTCATTAAGAAAATGCCCCCACTAGGCTGGCCTGTGGGCAAGGCTGTACTGCATTTTCTTGACTGATGATTGATGAGGGAGGACCCAGTTCACGGTGGCCGGTGCCACCCCTGGGCTGGTGGTCCAAAGAGCTATAAGAAGGCAGGCTGAGCAAGCCGTGAGAAGCAAGCAGCATTTCTCCACCGCTTCTGCATCAGCTCCTGCATCCAGGTTCCTGCCCTGCTTGAGTTCCTGGCCTGGCTGTCTTAGATGATGAACTGTGATGTGGAAATGGAAGTGAAATAAACCCTTTCCTCCCCGAGTTGCTGCTTTTGGTCATGGTATTTCATCGTAGCAATAGTAACCCTGACTAAAACATGTGACAGAAAAGGGTAAGACCTTATATAGCACAGGGGTTAGGAGTTTAGTTCAGTGGTAGAGCAGTTAACTAGAAAGAGCAAGGCCTTCAGCATTGAGAGAAAAAAATGTCACAAGAATTTCTACAATGTGGTAGGTCTTAGGAATAAAGATGATAAAATATTTTGATGTTTGTTATTGGGGGTAGATGTGTTGTTCACCCTTGGGTCTGGTTCTCTCTATAACAACTCATTCATAGTTATAGTATAGTTTAACTTTACATCTCCCTTCTGAGGTATATATTTTTTTTCTGCTTCAACTTTTCATCTCATGAGCTGGTGGCCACCATCTCAATCCTACCCAAGAAGTTACAATGGCTACACTTTTAGTAATTCCTAGGCGTTTACCTGCTGAAATCCCTGAGTCAAGTCTTTGAACTGGCCACAAATGTGGGATTACCTGGACCCTGCCTGTGTATAGAGTACAGGTCATGTTCGTTCTCTCTCTCTTGATAAAACTTGGCACTTTGAGCTGAGAAAGTACTTGGCAATCTATTAACTTGTTATATAAGGCATGGAAGTCTGATCCCGAGCGGGAGACACATTTGAAGAAATTGGCACTGTTGAGGAGAAAAATCCACTTCACTGGTCTTATGTTTATTTTTAAATAATATCCATCTACTCCACCTGTATTTTCCCAAGAAGAAATTGGATCCTATGGTACATTTGAGCCCAGCAACTTGTCTCTGGGAGATGAGCCCTTTGCTCCTAGTCTGTTATTTAACAAAACTGTACTGTAGGGTTATGTCAGCTGAATGTATGCACTCCATGTGGGAAATGACCTTGAACCATCCTAGATACTTGAAGGAATTTTATATTCCCTTCTTTGGTATACTTAGGAGAATCTGTGGTGTGCCAAGGAATGGCTCCTGGAATGTTACATTAACTTTTCCTGGGGAGACATGGGCAAACTTGGACTTACCCCAGATAAGGCACCAATGACAGGCCCAAGGAATGGTTCTCCTCAGGTCTAGTTTGGTGATCCAGTGAGGATTTGGGCTTACTTACAGGTGTGTGGCTAAGTGGTTACTTATAGAGGATGCATAACCCCAACACAACTGCATCACTGAGAAGTCTGCCCCCAGTGTGATAACTTCCCATGTCTGCAGAGATGGACATCCCTTCAGATAATCTACCCTCTGGGTATGCTAGCACTCGCCAAGACCCTCAGGCAGCTGGGACAGAACTCTATGCAGCCAGGAAGGAGTGGCTGGGATCACAAATGAGGGTCTGATGGCCTCTTCTAATCCCTCTTCTATGAGGAAACATCAGTGGGTCGAGTCCTGACCTGGGTCACTTGCCCATAAGCACAGCTTCTCTAAGTGGCAATGGCTATGCTTACAGGACAGTGTCTTACTACATGGGGTACCATGTGAATGTATGCAACACATGGACATGGAGGTCACATGATATAAGTATCACTAGCCCTTTGTTGTTGTTGTTGTTGATGTTGTCTCTTGTCTTCGACACTTGAATGCCCTTTGACTCTGAGAAGTTCGTTCAACTATATGGTGCCTGATTCTCTGTCTTGGTTATTTTTGTGTCTGTGTAACCAGAATACTAACAGAAATAATCGTTCAAAGTGTCAGCAAGATTTTAGTCCATTACTGAAGGACGGCAGGGCGGAGTGGCTCCATCAGTGGCAGGAGGAACATCAGATAGTGGCTTGTTCATACAGAACAGACAAGAAGAGAAGGCCGGGTGGAACTAGGGGCTAGTGTAACCTCAAAGCCCTCCTCCATGGGGCTAGAGAGATGGCTCAGTGGCGAAGGGCATGTGCTGCTCTTGCAGAGGCCCCTAGTTTAGTTCCCAGAACCCATGCTCAAACCATCTGTAACTCCAGCTCCAGGACAGTTGATGTCCTTCTCTGGCCTATGTGGCACCTGCACACACATGTTCATACATGCACTCATGCACACACGCGTGCACACACACACATAAAAATAAAATATATTTTTTAAAAGAAGAGCTACCTCTAGTATAGATGGAGTTTTCCATTTGGACCACTGATCAGTTCTGTCCTGCCAGCGGTTCCCCACATAACCACACAGAGACGTATTATTGACTATAAATGCTTGGTTGGCAGCTTATGCTTGTTACTAACTAGTTCTTACAACTTAAATTAACCCATATTTCTTATCTACCCTCTGCCATGGGGTGGTACCTTCTTTTAGTACGGCATGTTTATCTCCTACTTCTTCTTCCTCTGCGTGTCTCTGCAGTGTGACTCCTCAGACTCCGCCAGCATCCTCCTTGTCTGGCTCTCTCGCCCAATCTCTTTCTGCCCAGCTATTAGGCCAGTCAACTTTTTATTAACCAATGAGAGTAACACATATTCACAGTTTACAAAGATTGTTCCGCAGACACCTAATGACTCCCTTCTGCTAACAAGACTCTACTTACTAAAAGCCTCAAGGCCTTCAAAATAACACCATAAAACAGGAGCCTGTTGGGGTCATTCCAGATCCAAACCTTAATAGTTCCCCTTTTGTATAAAATGAATAAAAGTAAACAGAATTTACTTTAGAGGATTAAATACTTAGAATAGAGCTTGGCAGAGCACAGCCACCAAGGAATGCCAATCGCCCATTGCAACAAGACAGTTACTAAGTTTGACTGTTCATTCATTTACTTGCTCACAAGATCATGCCTTCTTTTTTTTTTCACACAGCTAATGATCTCTAAGCACATTTCTGCTCTGTTCCAAACACTGTGTGGTTGGGAACAGTGATGAACAGGCTACTTCATAGTTGCTGTGAGAAGCATATCATCTTGCTGTGTAAAGAGATGATAAGCACATTTATGTGGGGACTAAGTGTGAGCTCTGTGGATCCTGGATGTAGAACTGCATTGTTGTGTGTTTTGGACTACAGCCTTTGAGGAGTGGATTGTTTTGACTGGCTTTGAAACCATTCACTGCAAGTCCAAGGGATCTGAGACAGAAAATGCACATTCCTATACACAAGAGCAATGTACGACATTGTTCCTGACTTCAACTTTCATGATAATGGGGAGTGGAAGTCCAGAGTTTCGTCGTTCTCTGTACTCAGGCTACCCATATGGGAACCCCAGCTCATCTCCCACTTACTGTGACCAGGGCCAATTATTTAGCCTTTTTTTAATTCATTTTCTTTTTCTTTTTTCCTTTATCAGCAAAACTTACTAGAGTTTCTTGGGAAGCTGTAGAAGAGTTGTCTAAAGAGTGTTGGTCTCAGATGAGTTGGTTCAAATGAACTGTGGGTTCTCGGTGTTTTCAATCAGGGTTTGGGTCAGTCTCACATTATTTTTTTTTTTTGAGGCAGTATAAGGAATATTGATCTGCTCCATCACAGACCCACAGAAGATTCAACCAGCCATAACTCCTCAGAACCCCCATTTCATCATCCGTAAGTAGAGATAGCAATGCTTATCTGATTACTCTGAGGATAAACAAGATGGCAGCCTTCTTGGCAATCAACTGCCTTTCAAGTTTATTTCTCTTCCCTCATTCCTTAAGCTTCAAAACCATTTGTATAAAAGATCAAGGCAGAAAAGGATGAAATATAAATCTGGAGAAATGAGTAAAATATGATGTAATGAATTCTCAAAATTGCTTGTAACATTAAAAATTGTTTTGGGGACCGGAGGGAAGGCTCAGCAGTTCAGAGCACTGGCTACTCTTCCAGGGGAACTGGGTTCCATTTCCAGAACCAACATGGCAGCTAACAACCATCAGTAAGCCCCTGGGGATCTGACGCCCTCTTCTGGCCTCCTCGGGCATCAGACATGCAAGTGGTACACAGACATACATGTAAGCAAAATATCCATACACATAAAAATAAAAATAAATAAATCTAAAAAAGCCTTTATTTTTAAATAAATACTGTATATGCACAAGAGAGAATGACTTACCCACTTTCATTATTTTCTGTTGTCTATTGGCATATGAGAGAATGAAATGGAATTTACTAAATGATTCTATAGCTCTCTTAGGAACCCGAACAAAACCCCCAATTGTGTTTTCTTTAGTTATTCTTGTTTTAAAGTGCAGCGTCTTTGCAGCTGTGCTGCCGTTCATAAATAGTGGAGAAACATGTCTCAAGAAATCCGGGCTCTCTTCCTAAGTTAGGAAGGAGACCTTTGCCAGCAGGGTGAGTGGTGGACCAGGGTGACTCCCATGCTGGCCCGATGTATCCTCCCAACCCACAGACACTTTCTGTCCTTTTGGTTTCTGCTTCTTCACTGAGATGAGAACCAAGAAGGAGAAATGTCAGGTTAATGTCCCCATCCGATTCTCTCAATGACTGATGTAGCATATAGCTCAAAAGTGGGGCACCTGAGAATATTCATAAAGGTCTTCCTAAATGTCTGATGGTGTTAGGAACACTAGGCAAAGAGCAAACTCTTTAGTTTAGGGCATCACCCATATACTAGAATGCCTTTAAAAACTCGACTTCAGCCGGGCGGTGGTGGTGCATGCCTTTAATCCCAGCACTCGGGGAGGCAGAGCCAGGCAGATCTCTGTGAGTTCAAGGCCAGTCTGGTCTACAGAGTGAGTGCCAGGACAGGCTCCAAAACTACACAGAGAAACTCTGTCTGGAAAACAAAACAAAACCTCGACTTCAAATTTCTTCTCTTGCCAAGGCAGATTCTATTTATTTATTTATTTATTTATTTATTTATTTATTTATTTATTTATTTATTTATTTTAATTTTGGCAGGTTCTTTTAAATCCAGCTTCTTTCCTGCCATTTTTCTTCCCTCTGACTGGTCAAAATTCCATTGCCCTCTCTGCCAAGAGCCCCAGCTTTGTCTGCAGGCCCTGGCTCATCGTGTCCCCGGGAGGGAAAACACAGAGGTATGAAGAGATGGTTCTAGTTTCCCTTCCACCGGTCTCTGTGCTTCCAGACCCAGCGTGGTGGGGGAGGGACTTCTTGGGCTTCTCTGGGTCAAGTTCTATTTGTAGATACAGGGCAGGGTGGCCTGGATCACTGGGTTCTCTCGCTGGTCTCAATGTTCCGCCACAGTGGGACCAAACAGAGAACCTCAAGGGGCAGGGACTACTTGGACATTGCATCCCTTTCCTTCCAGAGCTGGCCTCCAAGCTCCAAGCTGCCTTCTAGCCACCTCAGTCACGGACCAAGCCCAGCCTTGCAATCATTTGAGACTAGCCCCCAGGGTCCAGCTTCGCTCTACAGCAGGATCTTGCCTTTATGTAAGGACCCTCTCCCAGTCTGCATGGACAGGTATGGACCGGCCTGAGTAGACACAAGAGCGCCTCTCCCCGCCCCCACTTATTCCTATCAGAAACATTTGCTGCAGGAACAGGAACAGGCTGGGCCTCAGCTATTCACATGCCTGAGGATGCAAATATCTTTTTTCCTAGCAGGGTTTCCCAAATGCAGTTTCACAGATGATGTGTGATCCACAGTTGGGATCACTCTGATGGCTAAGGTCTGTGTAAATTAACGAAAACTTTCTAAAATAACTTTTATTGAAGCATGGAGGGGACAATTTCATAGGTTAGCAGTCAGCTGTAAATACAGCGAGTAAACAGAAGTCATCCCAAATGAGACCACAGTAGGGAGTGAATACTGAGCCTCCATCTTCTTCATGAGTAGTACATTTTTATGATGTTGACGGCATAGTCTCCATTCTTTTTCCTCCCAGACTTTTTTTTTTTTTAGTACTCCCTCCCTCCCATTGTGACTATTTTGTTGTTGTTGTTGTTTTTAAATTGGTAGTGTCTATTTTTAGACAAGGTCTTCATAGCCCAGGCTGGCCTAGAACTCACTATGAGGCTCAGATCTGCCTTTTCAGTTGGGTATGGGTGCGAGTCACCACAGCGGGCTGTTGTTACTATGAGGTATTTTCCCTATTTTTCTCTCATGTAGAGATAAGCATCGTGTGTGTGTGTGTGTGTGTGTGTGTGTGTGTGTGTGTGTGTGTGTGTCTTAGGAGCAATCCACCTTGGTTTTGAAGTCAGGGTCTCTACATGAGACCTGGAGTTTGTGATTGGGTCAGGCTCTGCCTCTCCACTGCTGTGGTCACAATAGCTTATTTATAGGCTTATTTATAATTGGGTGCTGGGGATGGCAAGCTCTCTTCAGGCTCATGCGTAATATTTTTCAGGGGACTTCCCCATAACCTGAATAGAAAGGGGTGTGGGGGAGAAGGGCTATAGCCTACCATCTTCTCATGGTGGTGGGTGTGGTTAGGTTCCGTACCTTTTCTGAATTCTCAACTCTCGCACACTCCATGATGCAGGCAAGATTCTGAGAATCTCATTCTGATATTATAGATAAGGAAATAAGCTGGAAAAGGCTGGGCAGCTTAACTGCAGCCAACTTAGCCGGCGGTAGTCCTTGTCTAAGTTAGAACGCAGGCATTGCTGGGTATAAAGGGAATTCACGAGCTGTTAGACTTCGTCCTCTTCAAGAACTCAACAGACAAAATGTGCATGGGGCAGAGGACGAGCGCAGACCACGGTGCAGGCATATCCCCCGAGCGAATGGTGTCCGCACATTCGTTAGCCACTGGAACCCCGGGATTGTCTGCAGTGGGCTTCTGTGACAGCGTGCAGTGCGGTGCTTGGTAGCTCCGGTGCCAGCTGTCTTGCACCACAAGCTAGAGTTAGTTTGGTACAACTGCGGGACACCTGACCATCCTCACACAGCTTCTTCCTCCCTCTTCGTCCAGCCGGACGCCCTTCTTTCCCGCGGAGTTGTCACAAAGGGAAGCCCTTGGCATCTTTACTCTCCATTGCCAAGGAGCACCGACTTGACAAAGTTTTAGGGCGCGTTCCTCTGGGATCGCTGCCCACGAGTATAGCTTCGGCCAGGAGGCTCTCAAGTGGCCCCGGGAAGCCAGGGAGATCAAGCGACCCTTGTATTCATGTTCAGACCCGACCTCCCCGCAAATGCACACGGTGCTGGGCGGGGACACACGGGGAGCCTTGTGGGGACCAAGAGGACTCGGGTCCGGCCCTCCCTCCTCCTAGCGGGGCCTGAAGCCACCGGAGTAGACGCAGCGCCCCTACAGCCAGCTTTTCCGCCTCCATCTCCTCCTCCACCTCCTCTTCCTTCCCCCAGCGGGCGTGCAGTCTCAACCGGTTCAGACTGGCCAGGGTGCCTCAGCAAAGGAGATCGGCGAGTGGGACCACCCCGGGAGTGACTTCCCGGGGTGGGGGCGGGAAGGTGGAGCCGGCGGGGAGGGCCGCACTCCATGTGTCCCCGGGGCAGAGGGCGGCGGCGGTGAAGTGCGCGCAGCCGGACCGGTCGCCCAGGGCACGGCCGGGATCAGCAGCCGCGGCCCAAGCTGTGTCCGCGGCCCCAGACGAGCCCGGGACTCAGGTAAAGGCCCCAGAAGCGGGGAAGGTCCGGGTCCGAAAGACTGTCACTCAGCAAACTGCAGCGAGGGAAGGCGGCGCTGTCACCCGCGGGCGCACAGCTGGTGGTCGGCTTCTGGTCCGGCTGTCTGCCCAGGACTGAGAGTGCCCTGCGAGCGCCGCAGCGCGCTCTGCACCCCCTTTTTAAAAAAGAATGCTTGCCTTTGCATAACACTTCCAGGAATCCAAGGGCTGCATTTTTGCATGGAGTAAGGGGAGCAAGGGAGATGAGATCCGGGAAGTAGGCGGGTGCCCCCGATGAGTCTCCCGGGATACCTTCTGCCGGTGCTGGTGGCAGATCAGAAAGAGGCGTGCAACCCAGGTGGGTTCTTACTTCCCAGAAGGCCGTTCCAGGAAAAGTGGGCTCAGGTGCTGGGGAGAATCCGGGTTAGGGCTAGAGGTGCGTCTATCTGCAAGGACAGCAGCGCAGGGTGCGGGCGGGTCCTGCCGGGTTCCAGGCAGTGCAGCGCCCGGGCTGCGCTCCAGAGTGGGAGAGCCCAGCTGCCAGGCAGCTCCTTGGCCACCTGGAAGCTCAGAGGAGCAAAACTTGGAAGGATTTTGGTGCGCATGCCTCAGCTCTGGTTTACCTAGGTAACCTACTTTGGTTTTAGCAGGGCACGGAGGCTTTGGAGAGGGCGGCAAGCCATTGAACTTGACCCACCAAGTCAGGATAAAACCTCCTTCTTGGGATGTCAGGTGTACGCAGCCCAAACAATTCGGAAAGTTTAGGCAGCGTTTACACTACATATATTATTTACATATTATTATTTATGTTGATATCTTAATAACCTCAGTGGACCCATCTCATGGGCTACAGTTCAGTTGTAATATCTAGACTTCTTGAATAGCCTAGATTGTCGTGTTCACCTAGAGCGGAGTAGAAACAGCTTAGATATTCTCAGGCAACAGTTAGAGTTAAAGAGGATGTAGAGGAAAGAACGTGTTCATACTGGTTACAGCCTCCATTAAACTGTACCCTCCCTGAACAAGCAAATAGAAATTAGACAATAAAATCGTTTCACCTGCCAACTTGCAAAATCTTGTATCAGCACCACTGATGCCCCAAGAACAGACTTCCTGGATAAGTAGAGAGGCAGGCACCCTTCGTCTCCAAGGAAGACTTTATGGAAAGGTCAAGGGTGTGATACGGTGATGTGGAATGGCAAGCATCTTTTACATCTCTAAGGAAGACGGGAAGGGCAAGGAGTGAGACAAAATGGTGGAGAAGGACGCAAGGAACTCTTGGGCTGGCTTCTTAATATTTTCTTGGCTGCTCGGCAACACTAGCTATGATGGCGGGCACTGGCTGGTGTCTGAATGTCAGAAAAGGTGTACTTAGCTTTAGGTAGACCTGGCCACTGTCTAAAGCAGTGGTTCTCAACCTTCCTAATGCTTCGACCCTTTAATCCAGTTCCTCATGCCTTGGTGACCAACTGTAAAATAATTTTCATTGCTACTTCATAACTGCCATTTTGCTATTGTTATGAATCATAACGTAAACATCGCATATACAGGGTATCTGATATGCGGCCCCTGTGAAAGGGTCTTTCAACCTTCTCCCCCAGGAGTCTCCACCCACAGGTTGAGAACTGCTGGAGCAGACCAAGAGGCTGCCAATTGGACTGATGAGGTCAGATTTCCGGATTATATTTCCTCCCCTATTTTGAACCCTTCGTTTTTTGTGGTCTTTTTTCTACATTAAGATTTCCCCCAAATTTTACTGATAGATTATAGTTGTGTGGAGAAATTGTGGGGGCCAAGGTGACAGGAATCAGTGTCTTGCTTGAGGGATTGCAGCTTTCTGGACAAGAATCATCTAGCGTTAAGTATCTTCAGTTGTAATTAAAAATTGTCAAAGAAGAAGAACATGTATTCTAAGCCAGCTAGTGTTTATGTTTAGGGGTTTTTTTGTACACACCAAATGATTCTTTGAGGATGAAAGGGTTAAACTATAATTTATTATTGAGTCAAAAAATAAAAGGCGTGCTCTCTGTTGAGTTTAGTAGGAAAGACAACATGCTTCCATGTATGTAACATGTAAGATGGCGTGGATGGAGGAGCAGTTCAAAGGCAGCAGTATCATAGTGTACTATTATAGAGTAACAAGAAAAGGGGGGTTCATCCAGGGTTAGGAATGTAAGAGTTTTGTGGTGAGTGCAGGGTCTTAACTGAGACAGGAATGGGAAGAGGATCTCCCTGATGAGAAGGAGTCCTCCTCAACCAGAGCTTAGCACAGAGAGAGGCGAGTCTGATGTGTTCAGAGGAAATACAGCCACTGGGATTAGCTGGACCCTGGAATTTACACTAGATGATGCTGGGAGGTGAGATGGTGCTACACACCATACCTAATGTTAAGACATCGAAGTGTGGCTGAATATTGCCTTTATGATGCACCCCAACAATCTGGGTGTCCTTGACTACGTTTGTGGCTTTCAGTTTGGTTTTGTGAATTACCTCTAACTAAATAATTGATTAAAATCTCAGTGTTTGCTTCCCATCCGCATTACTGGGAGGAAAAACAAACAAACAAACAAACAAACAAACAAACAAACAAACAAAAAACCCAACTAGTGTAGTAGGCTCCAATAACTATTCACACCCAGTTGTGATTTTTCTCTAGACCTGTGTTTTATGACTTTATGATGGAGCTGTGCTCAGCCGGAACATATCTTTCCCTTCCTGGGCCAGTAGAGTCACAGCATTTTCTATCCCGTCTCCCTTGTTTATAATTCTGGTAACCATTAAGGCTTGTTAAACCTGCAGTCAAGAGAGCCACACGACTTTTGCATTGTTTTGATTTTAGACCGAGAATTTTGATAAGTTCACTCCACTAAGAAAATAGTTGTCTTGGGGCTGGAGAGATGGCTCAGTAGTTAAGAGCATGTGCTGCTCTTGCAGAGGACCTACGTTCAGTTCCCAGGCCCCATGTCAGGTGACTCACAATTGCCTCTAACTCTAGCTCCAAGGGGATAGATAGAAGTCTCTGACCTCCACGGACACCAGCAGTCATGTATGCGGACACATATGTACACACAATTAAAAATAATAAATCATGTTTAAAAAGAAGAGAAACTTGTCGATCCAACATTTGAACCTGAGCTGCCACCTTCAGAGCCTGTCCTTTGAGCTATTGCTTTGCATCGTGAGACTATTCATAAATGTTGATTCTTATTAATACTGTTAGGTGCTGAGCCTCGTTCCCGCAGACCTCACCCCCATTGTTCTGATTGATGTCATCCTATATGTTCAGTTATGGGCATATTTCAGTGTCTTTATTCACCTTAAAACTCTTATACTGAGGTAGGAGTGGTGACTCAACACCCCTCATACCAGCATTCAGGATGATGAGGCAGGAGGATTGGACATAGAGACCAGCCTGTCTATACAGTAAAAATCTCCCTTAAACAACCCAGCAAAACCCTATCACGTGATGTGCCTTCAAAGAATTTCTGAAGTTTGAGCAGAAGTGGGATATGGAATAAGAAAAATGTTAGCAGACTCGACAGCCTCACATACGAAGATGAGCGCAGCCAACGTCTGTGAGGGACTGTTGATCTCCAGAGCGCTCAGTATTCCCCAGATCTCCCAGTTTCTCTCTCTTACATTATCTGTGCTATTCAGCCATTGTGGTGGGGAAAAAATTACCACAGAACAGTAGATACTCTTCCGAGTCATTCAGTTACTGCAAAAACACAGTACAGCATAGTTTAAGTGGCTAGTGCAGTGTTGAGCTTTCAAAAGTACTATATTCCCAGGAGAAAGCAATCATCATGCCTGTTAACCCCATCAGCATGTACTTTGAGGCCTTGTATGACTTAGCTTTTCTCATCACTGTGACAGACTCTTGGTGGACTGGTGAAAGGGAGGAGGCTTTATTCTGGTACACAATTTGGGGTCATATCGAATGGAGTCTTCAGCGATCAGATTGGATCCGGAATAATCACGTGGAAGTTGTCTAAAACTAGGAAACAGAAGGACACATCAGCAACTTTAGTGTCGTCATCGTGGATACCTTTACCAGGATACTCCTGGGCCGAGCTTTTGGCTAGACTGTAAGGAATGGCCGTAGCAGGATGTCAGCAGCACAGGGCCCATGTGAGGGCAGGACACAGAGAGGCGATGTTGCCTATCTGTGTTTAGGTAAGAGCTGGGCACGGTGGCTCTGTGTTTGTATAGGCTTGATGCCGTTACACCTTTTGACTCCGGATAGTTGACGCATCCTGTTTGCCGTCTTCTCTGAGGTTGGACAGGACTTAGAATAGATGGCTACTCACTGGCTTGGTGAGTAAAGTCAGTGGCCGGCAAGACAGGCATGGAGTGAACAGAGAAGCCAGGGACTGTGCCCAGGACACCAGAGAAAGCAAGGTAAGACACTAAGTTCCCTGAGCCTTCATCCAGACTCTGGGACTTACTAGAGAGTCGAAGAAACTGGAGAGATGTTCGTCCAACAAAGGCCAGAGTTACTCAGGTTCAGCTAATTATTACATAAAAAGCGACGGCCCAACATGGGCAGAATTTCTGTTTTCTTTTAGGGGGAACCCTGAAATTCAGATTTTTAAGGATAATCTTCCAGTATCAAAGCGTTGACAATTCATTCAAACTTGCCAAAAAACAAAACAAAAGTGACCTCACTGAGCACAACCAAACAATCTTGGGACCAGATTTGGCCTCAACATGGACAATGTGTGATTCAGTGAGTGACCTTAGCCTGAATTGACTCAGCCAGCCTCTTCCTTCCTGGCTAGAATGTGTCACTCTGCTCCTTTGGTGGTGATCTGTGGCAAGTGTTAGGCTGCTGTCCTGGTTTCCTCTCTTGTGGCTGGAATAAAACACTGCCCATGAGCAGCTTAGGGAAGAAAATGGTTTATTTGGCTTCCATTTCCAGGTTCCAGTCCATCACTGGGGGGAGTTAGGGCAGAGCTCAAGCAGGAACCTGAAGCAGAAACCATGGAGGAATGAAGCTTGCTGGCCTGCTGGCAGGAGCTTTCTTACATGGCCCAGAACCACCTTCCCAAGGAGTAGTGGCCTGGACTAGCCTACAGCAATTATTAACCAAGAAAATGTCCCCACAAAAGACATCCCCTCATGCCAATTTGATCTGGGTAATTTCTCTCTGAGGTTCCTTTCTTGGGTGATTCCAGAATCCATTGTGCCAAATGGGCAAGTCAAGCTGATAGGTCAACTGACAAGTCCATAGGTTCAACTGCAGACATCTACCAAGCCTGGGAGGTCAAAGGGCATTCTTTGCTCATGACCCTGCTGTTGATCACAGAGACTTCAGCAGCTAATGACTCCTGTTAATTATTCCTTCCAGGGACACTTAGTGTGGCTGGATTCCAGGACCCAGAGGTGTTCCTCTGAACATTTTCCCTGCTGTTCTTCTATACTCCATCCCAGTAAGATATAGTAAACTGTCTTACCCTAGGACAAGGTGAATTCAGAGGCCAGCTCATGGTGCTCAGAATGCTCCATTGCCTTCATCCTGCAAGATTTGCCCATGCGATCTCTTCCTCTTCCTCCTCCTCCTCCTCCTCCTCCTCCTCCTCCTCC
>CABHPR010149289.1:0-31793 GCA_902168415.1 Peromyscus melanophrys | reverse complement strand
TCTCTCTCTCTCTCTCTCTCTCTCTCTCTCTCTCTCTCTCTCTCTCTCTCTCTCTCTCTCTCTCCCTATCTCTCTCTCTCTCCGTATCTCTCTCTCTCTGTGGCTTTTTTCCACTGCAAGCTTCTGCCATGCAGTCCTGCCTCACCATAGCCTGAAAACCAGCTGACCAGGGACCACAGCCTGCAAACTGGAGGAGCTGTGAACCTAAACCTTCCCTTTAAGCTGCTTCTCTTTGGTATTTTGTCACAGTGGTGGAAATATCAGACAGAAAAACTCTGACAAGTAGAGTTGCTTGTGTGAGCACACCAGACACACTGTTCACATGCTTGTGGAATTCATTATCGGGGGAGTGGAGAAGTTCAGTGATGCAGAAAAACAGAGGCGTTCAGGAATAAAGTGGACAGAGTAAAGGACAACTGTGATGCCCACTGAGGAGATCGGTCTACTGACAAGGACCCCAGCGATGGAGACTGGCTTATGAGGGCACAGAGGGAAGCCACTCTACTGGGAACACGACTGGCTCCGTGAAATTCATAGGCTGAAGCCTCATCCTAGTGGAAAGGAGTTCTTCGGTGGGACAGAAGCTGGGAGACAAGGAATTAGATGTGAGGAAGTCAGGGAAACTGTTGCATCAGGGTCATGGTGTCCCAACTAGTTAGACACCCTTGAAACTGAAGGCTGGTGCTTGCTGCCATATCAAAACTCAGGGGTCAGAACACTTTTCCCAGCTGTCCCAGGTGTGTATTCAGGAAAGGTCTGCATGATCACGATAGGGAACACACACAGACACACACAGACACACAGACACACACACACACACACACACACACACACACACACACACATAGGTAGATGAAAGATAGATAGATAGATAGATAGATAGATAGATAGATAGATAGATAGATTTAAAAATATAATTAAAACCACAAGCCCAGCTGAGCAGATGGATTCATCATCCTTAAGAATTATCTTTTACTGACTGAGTGGGTAAAAGCTAGCTTTGGCCCTCTCCAGCTTGCCAATCTCACCCTAAAGTACCTCTTTAAACAGAACAGAAAATCACTAAAGCTGGATTCCTGCTTCCTTCACTCGGGAAAAATCAAACAGCATTTAAATTTTTTTCTACTAAAAGTGAGCTTATCATTTTATAAGTGAAAAATAATAGCCTACAAAGGTAGTATGGTTCTAAGCGGCTTATACCATCTCCCACCACAGCTTGTGGTGATCTGTTCTAGCCACACACATACAGGCTCACTGCTCGGGGTTGCGTGTGAAGAAGGCACTTGAAAACACAGCAGTGAGTTAGAGTGGGGAGTGAGGGGAGCCTGCTGTTATTTCAAAGCCAGTGATGCTGAATAATTTTCATTCTCAAGTAGAGACCAAGACTCTCATGTGCATAATCTTGTTCTTAAGAATTGCTTTCTAGGTACTGGAGTCCAGCCCCCCTCCAGAGTTTGTTTTAAAATGGTTGTAATCTCACCAAATAGGTGGATAAGGTAAAATTGAAAATAGTATGTACACCAAGCCCAGGTGCAGCTGAGGGCCATGTCTGGGTCCGTGGCCTTACCACAGCCAGGGTCTGGGTTGATATCCTTGACTCCTGATACCACTGAAGGCCGTATGGTATCAATACCAAATACCACCAAATACCCAGGGTCTGAGCTAACACCTGAGGCCAGGTGGGAATCTGAGGGTCATGCTGCAGCTGGGCCACACAGATCTAAGTGACCTGCACTACCATAAGGTGCTATGATGATATCCAGCACAGGATGCAGCTGAGGGCCATGTCTGGGTCTGTGACCCTACTGCAGCCAGGGTCTGTGTTGATGTCTGTGGCTCCTGATACCATCAAAGGCTATGCCAATGCTAGAGGTGTGGGCCACCACCTGGGGCCATGTTGATGTCTGAGGGCCACGCTGACAATCTGAGTGGCCTGTGCTGCTACGTGGGACCATGCTGACTTCTGAGCTCAGGCTGCTATAAGGACCATGTCTGGGTCTGAGGTCCTTCCACAGCTGGAACCATATGGATGCCCAGGCTCTGGTCTGCCACCTGAGACCATGTTGGTGTCCAATGAATGTGGTGATATATTGTGTCCCTCAATGTATTGTGCACCATAATAAAGC
Organism: Peromyscus melanophrys; assembly: GCA_902168415.1. Lineage (NCBI taxonomy): Eukaryota > Metazoa > Chordata > Mammalia > Rodentia > Cricetidae > Peromyscus > Peromyscus melanophrys. Next base: position 29,667 of record CABHPR010149289.1, on the reverse strand, counting down.
TTGTCTGAGGATCGGAGGAAAAAGCCAGCCATTATAGTAAGCATAGAATTCAGACAGTGGTAGTACACCTTTAATTCTAGCATTCGGGAGGCAGAGATCCATCCAGACCTCTGTGAGTTCAAGGCCGCACTGGGAACATAGTCAGGCATGGTAACACATGCTTTTAATTCCAATACTAGTTAACCATAAAAGTCTGGAGGTCTGTACAGACAGACAGGAAGTGACAAAGCTGGGCAGAAAGAGGAAGTGATGTAGCTGGGTGGAGAGAGGAAGTGAGATTGCAGAACAGAAAGGCATATAGGCATGGGTATATAGGAAGTAGCTCTCTTTGGAGACTGAGGGCTGGTAAGGTGAGGTTGGCATGGCTTTTCCTGTTCCTCTGATCTCTCAAGTTTTAACTCCAATATCTGACTCTGAGTTTTTTATTAATAAGATCGTTTAGCAATTTGTATTTCAAAGGGCCTTGCTGCTACCAGTGCCATACTGGTCTGGGTGGCCTGTGCTGTCACAAGGGCCATGGTAATGTCTGGGCCAGAGTTGCCACTGAGGGCCATGTCTGGGTCCATGTTTCGGCTGCAGCTGGGGTCTGTGATGGTGTCCATGGCCTGTGTTACTGCAGAGTGTCATAGGACAATGTGTGCTGAAATCTGAGGGCCATGTTGAGCCTGCCTTGTCCCTCACTGGCCCTGGGATAGCTGTCCTTGCCCCTCACTAGACACTACAGGAAGAGAGCTGGTCTTGCCCCCATGGGAGAGCTGTCTCCCCAATCCTGCACTTGGAAGAGATGGCCTTCCCCTTCACCACAGTTGTGGGAGAGTTGGCCTTAATGGCAGGGGCCTAGGAAAGCTGACTCTGTCCCTCACCTGACCTATCAGCTCAGTTACCACCCAGACCCACATCTTGGGCCTTGAGCTGGCCCATCCTAACATCTACCGCATCTATGACCTGATGGAGTGGATGAAGGGACTGGTCCTGCAGAATGATGACCACAGGATCTCCATGACTCGGGGCAACAGCAAATATCCAAGAGGAGTTTCCATGAGGGACCAGTGATGATGGCGTACCAGAGGCCTTGAACCAGACCAATGACTCATTGCGATGAATATTTTATGGTTGGGACTGATTGGATAAAAGGGTATGCCTCAGCTCCTGTTGCTGTTAGGAATGAATGAAGAGGTGGTGTTGGGAAGACAGAGGTGCGAGGGGGTATTTTTTGTTTGTTTGTTTTGTTTTTAATTCATTTTGGGATGGTTCTTTTGGGAGGGCTTGAGAAGGACGGTGAGGTGAATGGGATTGGGAAGAATGATGTGAAATTCCCAAAGCATTAATAAAGAGTGGGAAGAGAAGAGAAAGGGGGAGCTGCGATTGGGATGTAAAAATAAACAAATAAATTAAATTAATAAAAAAATTAAAAAAAAAGAAAATAGCATGTACAACACTTGATTCTGTTTGGTGTCACTCTTTGGAAGAATGTAGATGCTGTAATTTTAGCCCCCCCACCACCCTGACACACACACACACACACACACACACACACACACACACCATGCATGCTAAAGGTTCTTTGCTTTATGAAAACCCACAGAAATGTCTTGCATCAGACATGCAATATACCTTAAAGTCTGGGCATGAAGGTTTCTGTTTCTGGCTCCGAAAACCCATTGTTCTTTATCATCAGGACCCTGCTCTTTCCAGTCCTTTACTTAGCCTCGCTTTTATCAGACTATTTGAAAATGGAGTGACATAAATGAAGGGTGTTTCTTTGTACTGGCCTCCAACCCACAGGCACTGCTAGGTTTCTTGGGGTGGGGGTGGGGGTGGGGGGCTCCAGCATCCTGGCCCCTTAGTGGTTGGATCTTCCCTTTCTCTGTGCTCGTGGGAGGTCCAGGAGCTTAGGGAACTGGACTGGATGGTGGGCGTTTCCTCGGTGTTGCCGCCAATAAGCTGTAGTGTTTATAATGGCTCAGGCCTTGAGGTATTTTGCTCTTCTTGTGTTGTTCTTTCTGTTTTCCTTTTTAATGAGAGAAGCTTGGATCACTAAGCACTCTGTAAATCACACCCTAGATCAGACGTTTTACCTCAGCATTTCATGTAAGACATGCAATGATACTGAGAGAGGTCCTATTGTGTCTAGGAAAGTAGATGAACACATGCACATAAATAATTAAATAAATCTTTAAAAATGTAACCCCAGATCAACCTTTGAAACACTTCCACATCTAATGCAGAAGCATCAAGTGTGTGCATACGGTTGTGTGCCTGGTCTCAGAAGGCTTTCATCTTGTGAAGGTGACACCCACGCAACTGAAAAGGTCCCTTTCTGTTCTCCACCAGCCTCAGGAGCCTCTATTCTCCTCCCCGCTTCATAGGGACTTCTCTGTGTTTCGCTAAAGTCCTCCCGGCCCTTCTGCTAAAAGGATATGTGATTATTTAGGGCCCACCCAAGTGATCTAGGACACTTCTACACTTCAAGATGCCTGTGAGGAAACATGATACGGAGGTGAGAACTAGGGACATACTGTCCCTCTTGTGAACATATCCCCACAGCTTCCTGGAGCAGGATGCCAATTCCTTAGCCACATTTTCTTCCTGTTCAACTCTTTCCACATCAGAAAGGGCTTCAGGAAGTCCACCATGTATTGAAAAGACCCCTCATGTGGAGATCAGAAACATCAATAGTGGTGTGATACATACCCCTTTATCTAGTCAATTGTCAAAGGGTCTTGAGGAATGACCTGGCTGATCTCTTCTAAGTTAGAGCCCCTAAGACTCCTAAGACATTTTCTCAATCACTCTCCCCAGGGGTCATTCAAAAGACAGAGAAGAGTCCTTCTGCTCAAGTCGCCTGATAACATTACTAAACATTTTAAGAGATTTTTTTCCAATGGTTGTTATAACTGATGTGATGTTAATACTTACAGAGAATGAGGAAGCCTTAGAACCCATAGTCTCCTTGGTACTCATGTGGCATCAGATACCACACACACACACACACAGACACACAGACGGACAGACAGACAGACAGACACACACACACACACACACACACACACACACACACACACACACACACACCAAAGCACTCACCAAACAGATGCAGAGCACAGTCCTTGTCAAGGAGCTGGAGAAGTTATCCTAACTGAATCCCAGCGGTTCTGTGAATCAAAGGCTGCCTATGTCAATGAAGAACTTTCTTCCGAAGTACAAGGTCTAGTGTGGTGATGCTTTCTCTGTCTTATTATCCAGGCCATATTCCATCTTTTTGTTTGTTTGGGGGTTGCTGTTTCTGAGCTGTTTGACAGATAATTTGTCAATTTACTGAGCATGTTTTTTTGAAGAAGAATCATACTCAAGAAATGGCATCATAGGCCATCATAACACCTGCATCTAATTTTGTTGGCTGGAGACAAGACTCTGAGCTTATGATGTGTTGGGATGAATCCTTAAAGTCTTGACATTTTAAGGGCCAATAAAAACATGAAACCCGAGAGAAATGATGGTGGATTGAAGATGGACAAAGACTTTTATATACACCTCTCATCAAGAAAGTGAAGTAGAATCTGATTCCTTTGGCCAAAAGAGAAAAATAGAAGACACTTAAGACATGGCTGGTGCGCTCTTGCTCTGCTTAGAGAAAGCATACCTCTATATGCTGTGCTGGTGATCACATGGTACCACCACAGGAAGAGCCACATGCAGACACCCCACCACACAGTGCTGAGGAGGTAAATGGTAGCCAGAGTCAACTGGCAGCTATGGAATTGGAGGCATTGTGCTGTTCATCACCAGCCACTGTGAAGTTTTCTGATAAGGTTCACCTATCCCATCTGTTTCCCATCACACTCATGCACTGAGAAATGATCATAAATCCTATTCTTAGCCACCATGTCAGCTAATGACACCTGTCAATAGATAAACAAAAGGAGGCATCTTTTCTACTTGAATGAGTTTCTCCAAAATTCTGAGCCAGTTTTTATAGAATTAGCTACATGATCATGACCTTCCTTTCCAGACACTCTTGGACCCTGACATGTTTCCCTCCAACCTAAAGGAAAGAGTTTATGATTTAGCCAAGTGCCTCTTGCCTCACTCAGTGTTTATTTCTCTTTAGAATGTAATTAGCATGCTTCCTGTACACATAAATTTATGTTTCTTATGACTGACTTACATTTCACCTCTCCATTTTAAGTAATACAACAAAAATCCAAAAACATTGAAAATTTGTACCAAATGTCTTGATAACTTATATTTGACATCATGTTGATATTTTGACCATATTTCCATCAAGGATTTTAAAAATGAGTAAGATCTTAGCACTAACAGATAAAAGAGAAGCATGTCCATTTAAGCATCTCCCAAGTACTCTTACATTGGGTCTTCGGAGCCAAGTAGGAAATGCCAGTATAATTTACATGTGGGAAAGAAAAAGAAAATTCAGAAGTTAATATAATTTATGTAGTCTCTAACACAGGTCAATGTCTACTAGTCTGTGTGGATGAAATGTTTTCACGAGGTAAAACATACACTAATAGGAGGTCTTCTTTACTCTTTCAATTTGTATAGGTACCACACCTGTGTGGGAACTCCGCACTACTAGTAAAACAGCTACAGAGAGGTGTTGTTTAGTATGTTAATTCCTATAATGATGCTGTAACCAGCTAAGTCCAACATAATGAAGATCTGTAAACTATATGGCTTAAAAAAACAGACATTGATTTTTCAGGGGTATAGGCTAGGAAGCCCACGGTCAGGTTGCAGATGGATATTTTGTGGTAGAGAACCCATCTCTTGGCTTTGGCTTTCCACTCAATGGTTTTCACATGGCTGATAGGGATCTCTGTGGTATTTTCTGATCTTCTGAGGGAGTTGGTCCCATCACAATGCCCCGAGGACCTCACTTAAACCTAATTGCCTTGCAAAAATTCCACTTCTTAGGGCCATCATATTGAGAATTAGGGCTTTACAGTAGGAATTGAGGAGGCAACATTCAGAACATAACTTCCTTTACTATTTCCTATTTCATTATATTGCTAATGTGAATAAAAATGACCCTCCTTTTACAGAGTGGCAAATTTCTGAAGTCTCGCGGTTTTTTCATGTGAAAATGTTTCAGTCAAACATCTGGTACCAAGGTAAAGAGGCCCTGACTGAAGTATGAACTAGATGTGGATGTTGCATTCTCCCACTCACACCCACACCCTCCCCAGCTTTAAAAATTGTTGTTTTTTACTCTAATAACAGATTTTGTTTTTGTTTGTGTAGTGTGTTCCCTTGGAAGCCAGAAGCTGGTTTTGTAGTCCCCAGAGCTTGAATCAAAGGAAATTGTAAGCTGCCAAGTGTGGATTCTGGGGCAAAAGTGCATCCTTTGGAAGAGCGGTGTAAGCTCTCAACTGCTGAGCCATTCCCCTCATTTCACTCTTAGGTGGTACATTTGATCAGTGTTTATTTATAGTCTATCTTGTATTTGTTCAAGAACTCTTTCCCAAATCAAAGTTCATCAAAAATATCCTTGAAGAGAGTCGGTTACATGTTTAATTCTGCCTTTTTCATCCCCAACTTAACAGAAAAGGCATGCGCTTCCTGACAAGTTTGTAAGAAAATGGCGGGTATGGTGATGCTGCTGGTGACTCTCCTGTTATTGCCTCATCATTCTCTTGCCACTAGAAAGTGGTTTAATCACAATTCTTCCCAAGACAAGTGCATTCTGGCCTGGCTGGACCCCAGCGAGCAGACAGGCAGCTCTGCCCTTCTTCCCTTCCCTTTCCCACGCCCAAGATAATGAAGTCTGCCCATGAAGACCAGAGTGAGTGCTGGGGAGGAAAGGTCTGCCATGACAAGAACTCAAGGCAGGAGTCAGCCCTCTGCTGCTGGATGAGAACTGATTGGCAGGAAGGAAAGGGCTGTTTTCTGTGATAGTCTAAAGTGCCATTGGAAGAGACTGCTGGTATGTCCACAGTTAGCTTCTCTTTCTCAGCCCTGTTTTCATGGGTAAAATGTGTAGATGGAGCTTAGAAGCAGCTTAACTTTCATATTTCATTGCAATAACCTGCAGACCTGTGGAACGGAGCCCAGATCTTACCACATATAAACGGCAATCACAGACAAACACCAACAAAAATCTCTAATTTTATTAGATAATTTTACATGCTGGCATTATAATTATATTCAAATTGTCAAAGATGCTTTTCTCTGAAAATATCTAAGTTGCATTAAATATAGCCATTTCATGGACTGAAATGAGCAAGCTATTTCCAAAGGAAATGGTCAAGGTTTGATATTCTGCTCATGAGTAGGTAGGCCTTTACCTCATTGGATGCTTTTGTTGAAAAATTGTCAAGTTTTATCAAGCTTTAAAATGCATGTGTTTTTAATTATGTTCGGAGAGATCATACAGTTGGAAACAGTTACTCTCACAGTGCACTGTGAATCGGCAGGCCTTGATTGCTTACCCAGTAGGACGCCTTTGAATTGGTTAAATCAAATAACTGTCATGTTGGACAATCCAGAGGGGACTAATGAAGTAGAGGGAAGCTGGAGAAAAGCCAAAACTGCTCTGAAATGGGAGGAAGATGACCGTGAAAATGACATAGCATGCAGCTCCCATGCAAACATACATCTGTCCCCATTATGCTGCACAAATTCATCATTCAAGTGTCCCCTGCAAAGGAAGGCTATCAGTCAGATAAGCAGTTAGTTTAGTTTCTAATAAACACCAACGATAAAGGACAAACAGTCTAATCTTCGACAAACCATCTGTACTTGACCATACTGGAAAATTCAATTTCAAAAGGTACACACATAAGCTTCACTATGCTTTGTCATTTTTAATACCTACCAGTGCCTAAAATGTTTATTTTATGTGAAATTCTAGGCACCAGTAATTAATTTCAATTAAAAGTAAATTTATTAAGTATCTGTAACATTATAGAATTTTTACACATATTAATACTAGGTTACATGAGTTAATAGAAAATGTAATATTTTAAAGGGATACTTGCTCCTTGTGACAGAGTAAGAATATGGAATTAAATTAGTAAACCTAATAATTTAATCTCTCAACAATCAAATTACCAGTTTGATTTGGTTGACTACCCCACATATTAATACCATGGTTTTACTTTTGTGTTTTAGATTCATGTTGAAATTCAGTGAACATTTTTTTTTTGTGATCTCTGGGTTCTCTGGTGCTGTTATGTCTGTGATCCTACGGCCTCAAGTAACGGTCAAGTTACTGTTTCCCTTACTCCCTTGCAGTAAAGAAGGCAACATGATTTCTAGAACTTCAGCTGCCAAAAAGGAAACGTCTTTGCTTTCTTCCCTTACCTAAATTTTGTTGGTTTCGGTCATCATTTCTTTCCATGTAACATTTTAGGAAATATTCACCTTTTAAATATTGTCGTTAACTAATTGCCAACACTACTGAACACTTGGGCAGCTCTCCTCATTGCTGATAGTCATGGCATTCCCTCCAGTACCAAGAGAAACCATACATTTCTAAGAAATGAACCCCTTAGAAAGAGTTGCCATTTTATCTGGAGGATCAAGCCAACAACTTTTAAAATTCCTTACATTAGACTTGTCCTCGTATGTTACTGAATATCTTTTTAATTTCTTTCTTCTCTGAACAAACCATGTGTTCTTAGGAATTATGTGGCCCCACAGTATCTTACACAACCTCTTGATTCTCATGGTGAAAATTTCCCTAAAATATTTCCCTGAAATACTGAAAAAGCATCCCTATCAACAATGGAGGGGTTTCCACACACTGTTGTCAAAGCTCCATAATTTTATATAGTTTAAGTAATATTATCTAATCATGTATTCATATTAAAGTTGTCCTCAGAATTATTTAACGGTTAAGAAAATTAACTTACTAAGGATAGATGTGGGGATGTAGAGATGACTCGGTGGGTAAGAATGCACACTGCTCTTACAGAGGACCTGACTTCGGTTCCAAGCACCCAGGTCAGACTGGTCACAATAACCTGTAACTGCATTTGCAGAGGATCTGATGCTCTCTGACGGCCTCTGTGGACACTGCCCTTACTCACACAAAACCACACACAAACACAAATATGACTAAAAAAAATCAATATTTAAAAATAAGGAACAGATGTAAGCCAACATAATTAAAATACAGCTTGTGATTTCACAACAGCATCCTTAGCCGTTTACAGATGTGAATGCATTCGTTAAGCTCAGCGAGTCTCATCGTACCAATGAGAAAGATGAGATGGGAGAAAATGAAGAATGTGCTGAAATTCACAGAAGCAGAGCGTGACATTGGGACCCTGCAAGCCAGTGCTTCAACGCAGCGATGACACTGTCAGGAGAACAAAAAGCGAGAGCAGTCAAGCAACTGCAATCCCTCATTGCTAGTGTGCATCAAGTGTTTTTAAAATAGTAAATGAAAATGTTACTTCTGAACCTCTATGCACAGTAAAATCCTTTTCTTATCTCCTCCCAACAAAACTCCTGGGAATCTTAACTATTTTCCAAATGTCAGCAAATCTGTATGTGTGTGTGTGTGTGTGTGTGTGTGTGTGTGTGTGTGTGTGTGTGTGTGTGTTTCTTCCCTTCAAAATTTTTGTTTCTCTTTCCCAAACTAAAAGGAGTACATTTATTTAATAACAAAAGATATGCTGTGCACTCTCTGATTTATTCTCAGAAGTCAGATCCATTATCATGAACTATTAATTGTGTTAGCAAGGAAATATGCAGAATCTATAATGTGTCACAAGTTACTATGGTGGTGGAAAGATCACACGTAGTTGAGTGAAATATATTTTATCTGATGAAATCTAAACTGAATTTAGAGGTGAGATAAAAAACAATCTAAGCAAATTCGTACTGTACCAGGCAGAGAGGAAGACTCAGAGGAGCCTGGAAGTTTCCATTTTGGTCTTGGCTACCTGAGAGGACAACAAAGACCTGGGCTAATGTTCCGATGGGCGTGAGATAGCCCCTCGTGTGGGTTTCTTAAGACAGATCATTTCAAACAGAGAAAAACTATCAACAGCTGAGGTGAGCATGTGCCTGGAATAGTTACAAGTAGAAATGGAGGGGAAGAGAGACAAGAGGAGATGAGAAGGCCTGGGGATGGGGGTGAGGTGGCAGAGAGGGTGGGCGCTCAGCTTCAGCTCTCTCTGCCAGAGGTGGGTGATGATGGATGATGATGGATCATAACCACAGAACTGACAGAACCCTGTGTGTCTTCGCAGCCTCTCCCTTTCTTCCCTTTCTTCCTGTCCCAGGCAAAATGATCTAAGCAGGAATGAAGAAAAACCAGAGAACTGTACAAATTTGTCAAATGCTGTAAGCAAAAATAACAGAACTCTGGACTCAGGGGACTCCGGGGAAGTAAATAGAAGGCTGTGCTGAAATATAGACAAGTGCAGCGCACTGATGCTGAGGAGCGCAGTGCTGGAAAAAGGGGGCCTTCAATGACGTCTGACCTCCACAATTAAAGAATGGGTTTGTTCGTTCCCGAGGGGAGACTGAAGCCCACAGAGGCAATGTGGGAGCTCAGTTTGGGACACAGAAGTAGAACACTGAAATTCTAACAGTGTCTAACTACTACATCCCACACCTTCCTCCAGGAACACTCTAGTTCAGGCCAATATCACCTCTCCGTTTGTTATTGCAACAATTCCTGGCTAACTTTCCTTCCCTTTGCCTCCTACGTGAATTCTCTCCACTCCCTGTGGTAATCGCTGTGAAAACTATATGGAGTGAGTCAGATCGCCTCGCTCCTACAGCTTAAACCCTAATTTGCAGTAAGCTGGAGGTTATCATGGCCTCTTACTTGGCAAGCAACACCTCTCCAATCTCATAATCTCATCCTAAACCAGTATGTCAGACCCTCCTAGCTGTGCCAATGTGTGGTTTTATCATCAGCCGGGGGGACTTGGCTCCTTTTGTTTTTTTTTTAAGTTGAAAAATCTGCCAAGTTTTGCGTGGGACTAGCTTGGGCCTGCAGTTCGGCATAGCTCCCCCTCAGCAGGGCTGGAAATGCATCTCAATGGCAGAGAACCCACTGGATGTGCACTAAGCCCGTCTGGGCTCAATTTAGTTCCTCAGAAAGGAAAAATTAAAACAACAAAACAGCAGCAGGAACAATGGAAAATGAAAGGTTTAGAAAATGGAGAATGAAATGAGATACAGAAAATAAAATAAAAGATTCAAAGCAAACAAAGATGAAAAGAATTAGCAACAGCACGAGCAACAGCAGGAAAGGAAGAGTGAGGAGAGAGAATAAATAAAGGAAAACAGGAAACAAAATTATGATAGAAGAAGAAAAGACAGAAAAATAACAGTTAAAGAACAGGGCAAGTTATAAAAGGAAATTGGAAATCCACAAGGACAAAACCTGAGTGCAATAATCAGTTTAGGGTAGATTGCAGGCCTGAGTGTGATTTTGAAGTGATGAAGTTTCTAGAATGTGGCATGCAAGAATGTCTCCACACTCTTGGAACGGGGCAAATGACTAAGATAGGGTGTAATTTGATCACCCTGAAAGAACAGCCTGATACATTGGACTCAATATTGTACATGTTGGGTCACGGAAGAAACAAAGAGGGCGCAAAAGTGGGCTGAGGAGAGGGACAATGTGTCTGCCACCCTCAAGCCTCGTGAGACCAGAGCACACAGAGCATCGTAAACAAGAAAAGAGCATGCAGAGGAGGGAAGCAGCCATGGAGAGTGGATTCTTGTAATTCCCAAGAGAAGAAACGGGGCCACACAATGACAAGACAGCACACCCTGAAAGGAAGGAGACATAAGAGAAAGGAGTGTGTTATAAATGGGGCCTACTGGATGAGTAGGGACGGCAGGAGGTAAGGCCAAGGAAAGATAGATAGCTTTGGAGTTTTATAGGTCTTGGGTTTATGGCTACAAAATATTTCCTAGAAATATCAAACTATTCCTATGGTTTGGTAGAACACAGAAATATATATGTTAATTCTATGCATACAAATTTCTTAAGTCCACACTTCGTTCCCAAATGATTGAAAGTAGACTTAGAGCTAAATAAAATCTGAGAGTAGAATTCCAAAGCCAGAAATGCCATATACACTGGGTCCAAGAGAGGTAAAAGAAACATTACCAATCCAGCTTGCAATGTGGGTCTTATCGATAATCAAGTTTCTTTACAGTACAAATAAAAAGGGACCATAAAAGGAGGAAAGCTGATTCTTCTGGGAAGCAATCGAGTTTAATTAGCTCTTTATAAGTGGTGTGATAATTGGCAGCATTCAAACTGCTGACAGCTAGGCTTTTGCCGTCCTTTTTTTTTTATTTTAATTCCCTTTTTCCCCATGCTTCTTTTAAAGGAAGATCAAAGCTTTTATAGTGAGTGAATGCTAATGGCGCATACATTTATGGGAGACACTTTAAAGTCCTTGAAAGGCTGTACAGGAGAATGTTCTTTATTCCCGAATGTCTGCCTGTTAGTGTATTTGACACTATTAGCAGGAATTATCTCTATTCCCCTTCTCCTTTTAAAAAGAAAACAAGTCTACTTTAACATTTTGAAATGTTGGTTAAAACGCCAGTTGAGTAACCTTTTTGCATCTCGCATGGGATCTTTACTTTGAGCTGCAAATCACCACAAAGTTAATGAGTCTCTTTGCCCCGCGCATGCGTCTTTGTCCACATTGTATGTTGCTAGGAGGGCCTGAGCCTGCCACACAAGCTTGGGAAAGTGATTAGCCCCTCTTGTGGAATATCTGTAGCTCTGACAGGTGGGAGGTGTTGCGCTTGCAGTTTGTAAAGACAGAGTGGAGTATTTTCAATTGGACAAAAACATTTCCCAGATTCTTAGATGAACAGTTTTCTTGAAATAATAAGATCTACTCATGGCAGCTTTTGCAGGATTCCGGTAGGGTTCTTGCAGAGAGCTGCGACAGATAAAGACGAGAGCTGAGGAACATGCTTAGGAGGAATTAACTTCCTAAAGCATTGGCTGGAGCTTCCAGTGTGTGGTCCTCAGGCTCCGCTCTTGGAGTGCAGATTATAGCATGTTTCTAAGTGTTTATTGGAGCCACATCTCAAGGGTTACTGTGTATACTTGACCACTCTGCCTGAGATGTAGACATCACTCAGCTATTAACTGATGTTCTTATTACTTTTGTTGAAGACATATAAGAGTAAAGAAAATATAACACACAAAATACGGACGGGGCTCAAGTGTGTTAGGGTTTTATTAATTCCTCCCAATAATGTTTCACATTCTCCTCTCAAAAAAGAAAAAAAAAGCAAAAGAAAAAATACTGCATTCCATTAAAGGATACTTGACTAACTAGAAGAATGCAAACAAAAGTAAGTACGACCAAACAGAACATTCCAGTAGGGAGAAACCTGATTTAGAAATAATATGGCCTTGTCCTGTGTAAGAAGAAATATCTCCCCCCAGGCCAAGCATGGGCAGGAGTTGGAGGAAACCCCTCAAGTAAAGCTCGGAAGTCAGAACCTAAGCTGCCCACCAAGTCGGGAGGCTCAGGAGCACAGGAGCAGAAAGCACAGCAGGAGTGGGCTGCCTGCCTTGTGTTCTCTGCTCTTAATCCAACTCATCTTTGAGATTATTGCGGGGGATAAAACTGAGGGGCCAAAATGGTGGTGATTTGGACAAGAAGACAATAAACTTACTCTTGACTAAATTTCCACCTGCCAACAATACACACAGAAAAGGCTGCTAGAAAAATATGAGCTTTGCCCCTGAAGGACTTTGAGCTATTATTCTACAATGCTGGAAAAACTAACATGATAAAAATATGCCATGAATTGAGACTGGTGGGGGGATTAAGGTCACCGAAGTCTGTTTTGGTCAGAGTATCCAGAAATCTGTTGATTGTACCAACCAAGGAAGGCAAGGATTATCTCCATAGAGCTTGACACACAGGAAGAGTCACGAGAGAAGAGAGGACATTTCTAATAATGGCCCACATGTCCTACTGATTCAATATTCTGAGTATTTTGTATTTCGAGGACCAACTTTTGTTTGATGGTGGCATTTGTAGAAGCCAATCTGTGTTCAACGCCCTATCCACTGTCTGCTGAAAGTAGACATATTTCTGAAACCTGAACAGAGGGCACTGTCCTCAATTCTATTCTGGCTGAGCAACACGATGACTGTTATTCAATATATGAATATCTCTCTAGGTCTCTATGGTAACAAAGACATGTTTTGGCAGTGATTGCAGTGGGTCCCGTGATTGAAAGTGTGATAAGAATTATTATTATTATTTTTAAATTCCAGGCAGTTTGCCAACATTTTAGAAAGCCATCATTCTTTAAGCCTGTGATTTTAACAAACTGAAAAAATTTTAAAGGAAGAACTCCCCTAGTGAGGAAGGCTACTTTCTATTGCAAATTATTCTAGAACATCTTGTATTATGTTGGCAAAGAACCAGTGTTAATGAGGTCCTTTTCAAAGTTAGGTTGGGAATTGATTTGTAAAATGTGTAATGATCAACTTGTAGTATTTGACCATGTGTAAAGCTCTGAGCTTAGCTGTGGACTAGTTCATGCTACACAGCCACGTTACAGAAAGGAGGGCCCTAGAATGTGAGTTGTCATGGAGACTTCACAAGGTCACTCAAAATCAGTTTAATTTAATCTGATTGGTAAGCCTGCGCTCTTAATCACTTTACTATATTATTCAACTTTTCAGTTATTCCAATACAGCCTGGTTAAAGTGTCAAGAAATTCTAACACCAATGTTCTTGTTCTGAAATTACATTGTGTTGTGTGTGTTTAGAAGTTTTTACAGGTCTTATAGCATTCTACGCATCTAAAGTCATTTCTTTCTATCAAGAGATAGATCTTATAGCAGTCTGCATAGCTAATGTTTGTCAAGAGATAAATCTTACAGCATTATATGTACCTAACGTCATTCTTTCCATCAGGGGACTTAGGATTACTTTTCTTCTGCCTGGGCTTACCCTGAGTGAAGTAGCTATCTCAAACACCTGATGCCTAAACATGGCTTTGCTCATTTATAGAAGGAAGGTTAGAACATAGGGACCGCATGCTGCTAGATTGCACACTAGACTCTTAAGTGCCCACTACTTCACTCTTTGCTGATCTATGATGCATAGTCTGTGCTCATTTTACTTCTGGCTTGGGAGGGATCTCAGCCAAGCTTCTGAGGGGATGTGGCATCTCCCCTGCCAGGTAAGTATTTTTTTTAATTTTTTTTTTTTTTTTTTTTGGTTTTTTGAGACAGGGTTTCTCTGTGTATCTTTGTGCCTTTCCTGGAACTCACTCTGTAGACCAGGCTGGCCTCGAACTCACAGAGACTGACCTGTCTCTGCCTCCCGAGTGCTGGGATTAAAGGTGTGCGCCGCCACCGCCTGGCAGATGTAGCATCTATATGGATGTGGCAAGCCCTAGATAAATGTGTGGCATCTGATGTTTGGTTCAAGGCACCTCCTTTCTCTCCTAGAAGACAGTAGAGTAGACAGGTGGATACAGACCACTTTTTGTTGGTTAACTCAACAATATTAGTCCTTATAAGTGCTTCCAGGACTATTACTGTCTTTCTGAGCAACTGTGAATGAATGAGAACAGTCACCATCCTTCAGGGAAGGAGATGATCTCCGTGTGAGGATGGACTCTGAGAGGAGCACAGGTTAAGTCTGTCACCAGGGTATGCCCTTGTACTCCGATGGCCTTACACAAGCATGTGCAGCATCCCTGGCCCTCTTTAGAGCCCTGTGCACAAAGTAGCTATGGAAACCAGACACTTGTGCCCTGGGTATGTAACAGTTATAGTTGACAAAATTTAGCAGCTGTAAGACATAAGAAAAACCCTGAGTAGAAATGAAACCATGCTAGTTGGAAGTAATAGTAGAGCAAAGGAAGTAAACTTATGGAGCTCACTCCTTTCTTCTTCTGCCCTGTGTGAGTCCAGCAAGGGCTTCTTTTAGGCCATTGTTCTCCTGCAGCTGGACAGTGGAACTACTTGGAGTGGCCAGTCTTAATCATCAGGCCCTGCCTCAGACCAGACAGAGGAGAAACCCTACAGACAGCCAGACTCCGCAGATGCCACAGGTGACAGTGAGGGATGCTGAGAATCATGGCACACTTTAGTCAACACTGGAGCTGGCACTTGGAATCAGGTTAAAGCTGTGCATTCTCCCGGCTTTCTCACTGCATGAGTCTGCAGGCCTCAAAGGGTCCATTTTATTACCTTTAAATTCTTCACTACTGAATATAACTCAAATCAATGATCTCTCCTCAAGTCTATCAAATGGCTGAATCCACATGCTGCTCCATGTGTTACTTTTCTCACTGCCACGATGAGGAGAGCCAATTTACGGAAGAGGGATGGCCTTTGGTTCACAGTGTGGTGGAGCGCTCCATCATCATGGGGCTGGGGACCACATGGCAGTGGGTGTGGCTCGCAGCTATGTGTTGGGATTACCATTACTTGTTCACATTTGAGTGGGTCAGGATGCTGAGATAGCTCAGTCAGAAGCTGAAGGGGCTATCACCATCAAGGTGCATATCCTGGGTACCCACCTCTTAAAGTTAAACTGCACTTTTCAAAGGTCTGCAACTTTCAAAATGAGCACCACCATCAGGGATTCAGGCCTACAAAGCATAAGCCATAGGGATCCTTTCACGTCCAAGCCATGAGCCTAAACAATTAAACAGTGCATTGTAGATATTATCAACTCTTTTCAGAAAGCTCTTACTGAATAACAGCAAACGACCATGACTTTGGTGTAGAAAAGGAGCTTTACACACACACACACACACACACACACACACACCACAGAGAGAGAGAGAGAGAGAGAGAGAGAGAGAGAGAGAGAGAGAGAGAGAGAGAGAGAGAGAGAGATAGCCCCCTCATAAAACATTTAGCTACAGTAATTGCCAAAAGAAAGCTTTAGCACCAAATCAGCATTTCGCTTTGTGAAAGACTGTTTAATAATTCACAAATGCTCCATCTGCAGAAATACAGTGGTGCCAATAACAGCGCCATTACTGGGGTGCAGCGCTATCTAGTGTATTCGGCAAACCACACTTAACAGAACAAATATTTTTGGCTGTAGAGGGGAGGTTCTCCAAACACAAATTAATCTCCTTAATGCATTTTCCTTACCTTCATGAGAAATCCATTATGGGCTCTTAAGTCACACTCCACACATTGTTAGGGCTTTATGTGATGTGGGGTTGGCACAGAGCTGGTTTTTCTTTCACACTGTGGGTATAAAAACAATGAGCTGGGTGGTTTGGAGCCAGACTCCTTAACCACTAGGTGAGAACTGGCTATCCAGAGAAGCTGCATACTCCTAAGACCTCAAAACACAAGACCTCAAATTCTGTTGAGAGTCTCAAAAGTCAGTCTCTTCACTTGTTCAAACTTTTCCAAGTATCCAGAGAACTGTCAGTTTTAAGCACCCTGATCTTGTAAATTGACTAGAGGAAAAATGTCCTGACAGGAGGCTGATCCTTTCCATCCATGCTTAAGTCCTTGTCGGAGTAGGCAGTACCACGAAGAGGCCTTGGGACAGGAGCCACGGCAGACTGTGGCAGTAAGGGCTCCATGTTATCAATGGTGTTACACAGTCTTGCGTTGTTGTGTCCAGTCTTCATGGTGCATGCATTTCTTTACAGTGGGGCTAAGCTGACGGTCATTTGTCCAGGACTGGATGACCTCATCAGCCAGGTCCAAGCACAGAGTAGTTCAGTGTATACCACCTCTCCTGCGTTAGGATGTACAAAGGCCTGGTGCGTCCTGGTGGTGTTTGATGGGACATGAAGCCAGTTATGAGAGTGCAAGGAACCTTCACGAAGCAGATGCATGATCCTTATGAAGTTGTGTACAGTTTGGTGACTGAATGCTCTTCACCTTTCTTCAATGTCTCCAGTTCCTGCTGTGTAAAACCATTCAAACACCACCCAGATTTTATTTTCTTTAAAATGGAAGTCAACTGTCAACCTTTAGCATAGGTTGGAATGGAACGTCTGTCCTAGCAGTAAACACAGCTTCTGTGAGATGTCATCTGGAGGCAGAATACAGAGAAGCCTTGCTACCACTTGGGGGACATTCTTGTTGGAATGGTAGGCAACATAGGCATCTTCAGTGCACAGTCTACCCTCAAGTATTCCTATGGCTCAGCAGAACTGCAGCAGGAGTCAGGAGCAGCATGGAAGTCACTGATACCCACACACGGGATCCATCACGTCCTTCAGTTTGAGGCCAAGTGTTTCCAGACACATTGCATACATACATCGCAGGGCCTAGGCATTCAGAGTTGCCAATCTACAGCCCCAAGCACGACTAGTTTACCATAAAAGCAAGTGTTGGAACATCAGGTGGGTATTTCCACATTCTGGGACGATTCTACTAAGTAATCAGCCATCATATTAAAATTCAGAGGAGTCAAGAAGGGCTGTGACTATGGCCTCAGAGCCACCGTGTTAGTTATGTAAGGTCACATAATGCTGGAATTACTTTTTTTCAAATAACTGTCTCCAGCAGTCTATGAATTTTCTGTTAGTCATGAACTCTCAACCCAGGAAAAAATCTAATGTGTGCTGTGACTAGTTTCCCAAGCTTTGCAGTTAATGAGTTTTCTAGCCTAGTGGCTAGAAGTCAATGTTCTTTTTACAGTAAACCTAGTAAAAGAAAGTATTTTATCTCCAGAGCATCAGCTTAATCGTTACTTATTTCATTTTAGGAGCACTTTCTATTCCAACTGAACAGATGAAAATATAGAAAACAAGCGAGCCTTTCTTTGTACTCCTTGGCCATTACAGCTGACACAAATTAGGTCATGTAAATTTCTTGCTTAAATTTAAACCAAACAAACAAACAAAATCTTTGCACATTCCTAGTTGTATTAATGAGACTCTAGCTATTTATCCATGTCACCAACAGCTTAAATCACTGGTGTCTGCCACCTCGCTCATGTCTGCTTGGGCTGTTGCTTATCCTCCTGTAGCTCCTCCCCTTTTCCTGTTACCAGGGTTTGAGTGCTCAAGGCTGCTGCTTGCATGGTACCCACCAAACATCTCAGCAGTCCACTTGTGAGTATGTTACAAGTAAAGCATTGGAAGTGCAATTACGGATCTGGAGATAGGAGATTAGCTTGGATTTTCTAACTGGGCTCAATATAAGCACATAGATGCTTACACAGGAGGCAGAAGCATCAGAGTCACAGAAAGAAGATGCAGCAAAGGAAGCAGAGGTCAGAGAGAGGAGAGATGCTCCTCGCTGTAAAAATGGCACAAAGGGGGTACTGGAGAGACAGCTCAGCAGTTAAGAGCACTGGCTGCTCTGCAGAGGACCCAGGTTCAGTTCCCAGCACCCACATGGAAGCTCATGACCATCTCTCACTCAAGTCCCAAGGGATCCAATTTTTTCTTCTAACTCCACATGAAACAGGCACACCCATTCAGTCAAAGCAGTCCAACACATAAAATAATAAAACCAAATAAACCTTTAAAAATAATAATAAAATAAACACGCTTCATGAACGTGTGTTAAGTTTCTACACTGATGTCACCTGCTACAGGACATATCAAGACAGTATCTCCTTCCATTTCCCAGCATACACCAACCTCCCCTCCAATGAGGGACTTTCTCTCTATACCTTGGGCGTAGGAAAGAAGGCCTTTTCTAAGACTGTGCTTCCCTTTGCCCCTAGTCTCCTGGACCAGCCAGGCACTTAGTAAATAGCTGTTGGACAGATGAGCTAGATTAGAAATGAGGAAGGTAAACAGATTAATTTGAAAAGCTAATTATTTTCAAAAATATGTCTGCCTGGCATTCCAAGTATGTCATTGCTGTGAGCTTTTTAATCCTTACCCACACTGTCCTGCGATACAGAATGGTCTTCAGAAAGACTTAAATAAAGACGAGATGGGAGGAAAGATATATGAAGCCTCCCCCACCCCTGTCTTCTTCAAAAGTGTTAATTAAGTAACTGACCACTGCAAACACAAGCAACCTACACGTCTGACTGGCCGGAGCCTCCCCCACTGCCTGGATTTCAGGGTCTGCAAGGTCTTCACATCTTAAATGGATGGAAATGTTACAGGAGAATGAACACCAGGGATTTTCAGAAAGGTGGAAATTGATGAAGTTGGGTTTAGGACTGTGAGAATCAATGATCCTCACTTCATAATAAGAGCCCTGGATTCTCAGAGCACTAAAAGTGAAGCAAGCTATTTTATAACCTTACAAAGTCTGACCTTGGCTTAGAAAAAAGGCAAAGATGGCTAGCACAAACTTGGTTCAAAGGAGTAATTATTATAGTCCCTCATTTCATTAGCTCACTGCCTCAATTTCTCATTGGCTAAGCTCTTCAGGAAGATACAATCTTCCTCGTGGGACTCCATCATTGCCTCTCCCCTGCCCAGATTATCCATCTTATGGGTTCAGCATGAAAAGCCTTATCTGATATAAATTCTAGTCTCCCAGTTCCCTCCTTTTCTGAGAGTAGGCTGAGTCATACAGCAGATAGCCTGTAAATTTCCAATCCAAGATTAACTGAGTGAACCTAGAGGAGCAGACACCAAGAGCTGGGGAAGACAGGGGCTTAATGCCTCCTGCTTCTCTGTGGTTCTCTGGTGAGCTCTAAATGTACTTCTTACTGGCAATGGATCATAATGACTTGTTTCTTGCAGGATTAACTGGCTAATGCCACCAACGGTCTTTTTTTATACCTAGGCCCAAATAGCCATCAGGCTAAGTGCTCTGATCCCATAACAGCCCATAGTTCAGTGAGCTCCTTCAGAAAGCAACATGTGAAGCTCTTTCACTCATAGTTTATTCCCAATTCTTCATCCAACTGTTGCTGACATAGACCATCCATCATCATGGAGAATTTGAGGTTGTTTTACAGCCTCTGTTAACACATATAATACACTGTATGGAATATTCTTCTTTATGTAATAGACTGGAAAGAAGTGTGTTTCTGGGTAGTTTCTATTTCCTATCAAATGTCAAGTGTAGGGGTGGGGTGTGGTAGCCATGCTTGTGTGTGCGTGCACATGGGTGTGGACAACACTGCAGGATGTTGGGAGATTTCATCCATGCATCTCCACTTTATTGCCTTGGAACAGGGTTTCTCAATGAACTGGGAGCCAGGCTGGCTGGCCAGCACTTGGGATTACCTACCACATACCACCCCCTACCACGATGGCATATACTGCTTGCACAGCCACGCCTGGCTCTCTATACAGGTGTAGAAGACTCAAACCTAGGCCTCATGCTGGAATCAAGGGCTCTGGCTCCCCAGGCATCCTTATCAATCGCAATTTTCATTTGCTGATATGTTTAAAGACTGTCATTGTAAAGGTTCTCCAGGCTAATTTAAAAGCATAAACTCATATTGGTATATAAAATTAATAAAAATTTCTTAATAAATGTATATATATGTATGTATAAAAGCATAAACTACATTTGTTCAAAGAAATAGTTTTAGTTTCCATTTTGGGTGACGTATAAATATGGTGTGAAGATACATTATTTTATTCAATGGCTCTATTTTATTTGACAAATAACATTTATGCCTTGTTGAAAAGTCTAAATTTTTATTTGAGTGTTTTTATGTTAGCTTGAACTTTTACAAAATACCATTTGTTTATATATGAAATATATAAACCTTGAAAATATCTTTTATCTATTAACCTGATGCTGTTCTTCACTTCAAATCTGAGAGGAATCATTTCCTACATTAAGGAAGTTGGCACCAGGTCATTAGAGGGTTCCTCAACCTTCTTCCTCACTGACAGTCTTACGTGACAATGTCTGATAGAAAATTCCTACATAAGAACATGTGTGCTGTGGTCTCTAGATCCACTCCACTCCAGATGTATTCTCCTGACAGGGAAGAGAGTGAGCACTTGGATAAGTGCCATTTTCTTCACTGGTGATCAAAGGATGACCTGGAACATGCTAAGTGTGTGCTCTGCCTCTGGGCCACATGGCCAGGACCTTGTGTGGGCATTCTCTCCTGTGTTCCTGGAGACTGAAGTCACAGACAGACCTCAGTCTGCACGATGCTCTCAGATCTGTATCCCCAGCCCAATATATTGATGTCTCCATAAGAGAAAATAATACTACAACACAAAGAAAAACCATAAATCATGACTTTCTCACTTCAAAGAGGAGTCTAATGATAAAATAAGTTAAATGATGTTTCCTTTGAATATTTTAATGAAAGTCCCAGGAATTTAGAGCTATTTTACTACCAGACCGAAAATACTCATCCCGAAGAGCTCAAAGTGGAAAAACTTTGCCTAGCGTCCAAGACTCATAGCTGCCATCCCCTGGGATACGGGGAGCTTAATGGAACTTCAGATCTGCTCTAAACATTCTTCTGTGCTCTGTCAGTATTGTGCAAAACGTCAGGCTCTCCTCAGCTTTCTTTGCCTGGAAAAGCTAGATCCTTGTCAATATTTAGAGTCAGAAAAGGTTACATCTTCTTCCAACAGGAGTGGTTTAGCTGCAACTGTTAGAATCCAAAGACTATGGCCAAGATGTCAAATGCACAGCACACATTTTTCAACTACCTGGTCTGCTACCAGATTGCCTTACTCAGCAGACTGAAATTCTCAAAAAGATCAAGTGAAATGGCTTAAACTGTGACTTTGGGGGCCCACATGGTTGTCTATATGTGAAAACAAAATAGTCTTTTACCAAAAGCACACCTTTCAAAAAACAGTATTGTGATAAGCTGGGGGACTTGGCTGAGCAACTAAAAGCACTGGCTGCTCTTGTTGAGGACCTGGACTCAGTTCCCAGCACCCACCTAGCAGCTCACAGTCATCTTTAACTCCAGCTGCAGGGAACCCAAAGCCTTCTTTCTTGCCACCATGGGCACTGCACACACTTAGTGCACAGGTGTAAATGCAAGCAAAACACTCATATAAATAAAATTTAGAGTAAATAATAAAAAATTTTAATTAGTGTGCCATTCTTTTGGAGAGCTTGAGTTTCGAGCCTTTTAGTCTGACTTCCCAGTGTCCCTGAGTTTTGATATAAAAATGAACTAGCTTACTTAATACTGAAAGTATAGTCTCCACTAGTAGACCCTCGTCTGGCATGTTGCTGATTGTTCTGGCGTTTGGTGACAGGCACTGGGGAAATCTGCCCCTCAGCAAAAGAAATTCTAACGTTTTGATTCTTTCCTGATTAAAAACCAAGCATTATGACAGTTAGGAGAGAACTCAGAAGTCTACATGGCCCCACAAGTCACCAGGTTCCTGGAAATTACTGGGGAAGTTCAGAAAACCAGTTTTGTTCCACACCGACCTATGCACACTTAATAAATTTGAAGAGGTTTCCAGTGTTATTACTGCATATAAAACATGGATAGCTAATTAGCCTCTGTTGAATATTTAATGTGCTCCTCTGTAATACAATTTTTAATGATAGAGAGTAAATCAAGTTAATATTACAGGAAGCAAAACCTGCAAACTGAGGCTTCTCAATTGTCACCAGAGGAAACTAACAACCACCGTGGGTTCTGTGAGGCATCAATAATTCAGTCAACAGATGGCACCATGTGCCACCAAAAACGGTTCTCCTTTGCACTCATTTGTCGGGAGATAAAAGTGGAATTATGGCTTTTTATGTTAATCTATGTATATTACTTAGACACTAAGATATTTCAGTAAAACAAGCTTGAGCCCTAAGAGAATATAAAAGGTTATTTTGTGATTTCAAAACTTCACTGTTTCTATTTCAGTCTATATCAAGGCCATCTTAAGTTATTAAACCCAAAAGTCAATTTTACTCAGACCTTTGTTTAATTTACTTTTTCATTTGAGTCCTCTTTGCAAGAGTGACCTGTAACTGGAGAGCCTGGCTGGTCACAGCAGGAGGTTTGTTCGCTCACACACTGAGCCTTCCTTTCCATGTCATTGGCAGCTTGATTTTGAAACCTCTTGGCTAAAGAGATGACAAGTGCCCATAGATGATGCTCTTAAGTGCCCTGTTATAATGCCACACTTGCAGGTATGGTTAGCAGGGTGAAGATTTTTACTTGGTCAATCCTGCTGTCAGGGAACTATGAAGCTACACTGTGCTGTGATCACAGTCCCTGCATGGACATACTGTAAGCACAGTTCATTTGTGTATGTGTGTGTGTGTGTGTGTGTGTGTGTGTGTGTGTGTGTGTAGATGTGCATGAGTATGTGTCTGTGTGTGCATATATGTGTGTATATGTGTGTTTGTACATGTGAGCATGTATGGGTGTATGTATGTCTGTGTGTACACAAGTGTATGAACATGTATGTGTGTGCGCATGTGTGTATGAGTGTGTACATGCCTACATGTGTACCTGTGAGAGCATGTACAGTATGCAGAGGCCAGAAGGCTACCTATGTGCTAGTCTTCAGGTGCCCTTCACCTTAGTTTTGAGGCAGGGTATTTCACTGGCCTGGAACTGACTGGCCAGTGAGCCCACTCAGAACCCAGACTGGCCACCTGTCTCCACATCCCAACATAGAGAATAAACTTGGGTTCTCATCATTGTGAGGCAAGCACTTTGCCAGCTGAGCTGTCCCTCAGTCACCTTAAATAAAATTCTAAAGTCAATGTACCCAAGTTGTCCTGACTCCAAAACTAAGTTCCTGGTGCTTGCAAGGACATCAAGTGGATGTGACATAAAAATGAGGAGATATTGCTAATATTTATAAAAATAACACTGGCCCGTATTGTCATGTCTCTACAATAGATTAAAAGCCTCAACAAATTTACCCATCAAATACCATAAAAGATAATGGAAGGGCAGAGATTTTTATTGGATTATTATTCTGAGTTATGAGTTTAACTACATTATGACACAGTGGGAAACAGCTCATTTCCTATTGTGTTTTTTTTTTAACTTGGGAAAGAAAGATAAATTGATGTTAAATAATTATAGCAATATCATGTACAAATGAGGTGAAAAAATTTGAAAGTTATAAAATGGTAACATTACTTGAAAACAAAGAAACAGGAATACTGAAACCCTTTGTGTCAGCCTGTTTTAATTCTAAGCACGGGCTCCTTGGGAGTCACTGCACTATTTTAAGAACATTGTGCTGTTTACCAGATACCATGGCAGTGTCAGAGCAGAAAGACATTGATCCAAGTATGAGGTCATCTGTCAGCCTACAGAGCTATCATCAGAAATAGGGGAGCAACATCGAAGCCCCAGAAGAGGAGCTGGCACCTGGCTGGCACCAGAACCAGCATGAGGCACCAGGAGCTCCTCCCAAGGCCAGAGCAAAACAGTTCCTGGAGCTATGAAATCACGTGACAAAGTACAAAATGTGTGTGTGTGTGTGTGTGTGTGTGTGTGTGTGTGTGTGTGTGTGTGTTAACGATTGTGAGATCCCATAGCAGAAGGTCAATATTCTGGGAGAGCTGATACTTCTCTGAGCGAACTGGACACTAATCATCCACATTGCTCAACAAAAGCCAGCAAGCAAAGAAACAAAACCCAATAAAGCCATTTTACTTTCAAACACTTCTCTGTGCTGGCACAACAGCTCAGGTGGTAATAATTCCAGTACTTGTGCAACTGTGGTGCCTGAGTTCTATCCCAGAGACTCACATGATGCAAGGATAGAACTGAGTATCAAAAGCTATCTTCTGACCTTCACACACATGAGGAGGCGTACGTGTACCCCCACGCATGCATACAATGAAAACTTAAAATTTTAAATGCTTTTTGTCTCTTGAAGAGTGTGGCTTCCTAATGTAGCTCATCATCTCTCTTTACTCACACACAATAGAACATTCCAGTAGGAAAATATAAAGAATGACTTTCAAGGGGATTTCAACTCAGTCTCTTTAGTTATTCCCTCTTCATCTGGGACATGATGTATCCAGGCTTCATAAGCTTTTAGGATTAAATATCCACACT
This sequence comes from Peromyscus melanophrys, assembly GCA_902168415.1. Lineage (NCBI taxonomy): Eukaryota > Metazoa > Chordata > Mammalia > Rodentia > Cricetidae > Peromyscus > Peromyscus melanophrys. The sequence goes on along the minus strand of CABHPR010149289.1, from coordinate 4,792 downwards.
TAGTACATCGTTGTACTGAAGCTCCAGTGCCTGGGAGGTGGCCCAGCTATAGCTGTGATTTCCTCTTCTCTCTACACGTGTATCCACCCAGTCTTTTTCATTCAGGGTCTCCATCTCTTGAGGATTGAAGACACAGCCATTCAGATGACCCGAATGGCCTTGTACAGGCTGGCCATTTGCTTTATATAATTAATAAGAAGTATTTGCAAAGAGCATGAAAGGCTGAGTGGGCATTGTCAGAGTCTAGTGACCCACTCAGAGAGCATTGGAGTAGATACACTGACATTCTTTGCAAATGTATTGCATATGTTATATTCTGCAAACTTTCGGAGGCCAGGCCTTGTCTTGTCCTTACTCATTCCCTGATGGTGGGTTTTTCAGGTGTGGTTCTAGCTACCTTGGGATGTCAACTTCCTAAATTCGGCTGAGAAGTAAAGGAGAGCAAATGTGGTGAACTCAACAGTTCTCACAGATAATCAAACAAGAGACAGAAGGGCAAATCCCAGCAGAGACCCCTCATCCTTAGGAGGCTTTACAGTGGATAGAGCTGCCTTATGTTTGCAAACCCCAGCATCACTGATGGTAATACAAAATAACTTTTCAAATTAGCTGGTATGTACTCATTCATAAGTAGATACTAGATGTAAAGCAAAGGATAACCAGACTACAACCCACAGCCCCAGAGAAGCTAGCTAACAAGGAGGACCCTAAGAGGGACATATAGATTGCCCTGTGAAGGACAAATCGATGAGATCTACATGAGCAAACTAGGAGTGAGGGGGGAAAATGAGGGGCAAGGGATGGGGGATGAGAACATAAGGAAACAGGAGGTTCCAGCTGGAACAGGGACAGAGTGGGAGAGCAAGGAAAGAGATACCACGATAAATGAAGACACCATGGGAATAGGGAGAAACAGGGTACTGGGCAAGTTCCCAGGAATCCACAAGGATGACCCCACCTTAGACTACTGGCAATAGTAGACAGTGTACCTGATCTGGTCTACTCTGGTAATCAGATTGGTGAATACCCTAACTGTCATCATAGAGCCTTCATCCAGTAACTGATGAAAGCAGATGCAGAGATGCATGGCCAGGGACCAGGTCGAGCTCCAGGAGTCCAATCAATGAGAGAGAGAGAAAGGATTCTATGAGCAAGAGACATAGAGATCATGATGGGGAAACTTACAGAGATGGCCAGGTCAAACTACTGGAAACTCATGAACTGTGGACCCCCATGAGACTAGACTAGGCCCCCTGGATAGGCAAGACAGTTGTTTGGCTTGAATTGTTTAGGGGACCCCCAGCAGTAGGGTCGGGATCCTTCCCTGGTGCATGAGGGAGCCCAGTGCCTATGGTGGGACACCTTGCATAGCCTTGGTGCACCGGGGAGAGTCTTGGACCTGCCTCAACTGAATGTACCAGGCTCTGCTGACTCCCTATGGGAGGTTTTGCCTTGGAGGAGGTGGGAATGGGGGGTGGCATGGGAGGGGGAAGGCTGGGGGTAGAAGAGGGAGGAGAGGGGGATCTGTGGTTGGTATGTAAAATGAATTGAAAATTTCTTAATAATAAAATACAGTGGTATATGTATATTAGAATGCCACAACAGCATACACTAACCAAAAAGAATAATAAAAGGTAAGATCCACTCTTGATCGTAATATTAGTCTCATAAAGATAATATAGGACTCAGATTAGATAAATCAGTCGCAAACAGAGAGATCAAAAGGAGGAAGGAGGTGTGTTGGTCGTAGTTTAAAGGCAATGAGCTAGGAAATTCACCCTGTAGTGGCATCTGAGGAGTGCCCTCATAGAACAGAAAAACAGGGACAGACAGTATCCAACACCACTGTTGTTCCAGACTGTCTTTGCTCTCAACAGATTGTGTCCCATCCATCAACGTGTAGAACCTGGACATAGGACATAGTTTAACCATTTTTTCATAGGCCTATCAAACCAACCCAAACCAATACACAGGAAAAACAAAACTAGCAAAAATAATCCAGATGAAATAGCACTTAGTAACTGTCTCCAAAATTTTAGTCAGCTCCCACCCCTGATTTTAAAAAGATCCCTGAATTTGGAACAGAACAAAAATATATGCTACACAACTTTTGTGTCAAAGATGATTTAATCTTTGAATACAACTACTAGGGATGAAGATGTGCTCCATAGAATATGATTTCATTTCATCAGGTACATGTCGAGAATATGGACAGTGTGCACTGCACAGCTGTTAGGAGTCAAGATTGAGTGTGTGGCTCCCAGCAGCTCAGGCAAGCATCGAATGCTAGCTTAGCCCATGAACTGCAGTCAATGAGAAGAGCTGCTGAGGAGGCCTGGCTTGAAGCAGAAAGCCATCAGTTCCCTGCTTTTAACTACGGACTCTGGAGGACACTGAATGCAGAAGGCAGGGTCACAGGAAAGAGTAACAATGGTACATGGAAGCCTGAAGACCAATGGCTTCCAGCTGAACATCAAGCAGGCATCTTACGGTAAGCCGTGGGGATGTCCCTTACCTATTTTGTAGCTACCTCATTGGACCATTTATTGTAATTGCTGAGAGGCGATTTCTCTCATCCGTTGAAAGGCAACCAAGTTACAGAACCAAAATGGGCAATTAAATATAATTTTATGGAAGTATTTTAATTTCATGCTTCTTAGAATGTTTGTGATGGGGGCCATGTGTTGGGTGAAGTTTTCTCGAGTAGACAGTTTGATGGTGCTGTGGTTTATACAAATTAAGTGCTTCATGAATATTCAGTGGGTAAGGGAAGGAAGGGTACCCTCAGAATGGAGGCTAACATTTGTTATTTAGAGTAAGTAACCTCACTGCAGGCATCTTGTGTTTTGGGAGCAAAATGCCAGGAGACACTGTCAATAATCCTTATACTTATCTTCTTTTTAAAAAATGTAATGGCTTTGAGCGATTGAAGTATGATTGAGATTTAATGACCTGTTTCATAAAGGAATTCCAGGTGGTTTGTAGACCCAGTCATCATCTTTGAACACAGCCTGTGGAACTGAAGGCTGTGTGTCCCGTGTCCTCACTTCCAGTGGCTTTCCTGTTTGCACACCTTCTCAGACTACGGAAAATGCAATTAGGCCTACTATGATTCTTCCTTCTCCTCCCTCCTGGGATGAGGGACTTCTCTCTTGGCTCTGCTCCTGGCAGCTCTTTCTCTTTGAAATCCCTCCTTTAATATTCAGTCTGCAGAGGCTGTCCCTGAGCCCCCTCGTTAGCAGCCCCCTCCACCTTTCTCCCTCCTGCCAAGTCTCAGAAACATGATTTTCAAACCAAGTGAACATCGACTTTGCTGACTCCAAATCCACTCTCTTTAAATCTTTTGTTTCAAAGAATATTTTCTCATCTCAGTATCAGCACGTTGTCAAAAATACCCAAGCTTCAATGTTAAAAATGATGCATGATTCTGTTTAGATATGAATCTACAATATAACATCATTGTTGCCTTTGCAGGACTTATGTCTGAACTATTTGCTCTATTTCCCTCTTCCTTTACTAGAAAATCCTATCTGTATATTGACATTCCCCCAAAATTATTTTATTATATTTATTTATTTTGAGCATGGTTGTGAGTGTGTGTACACGTACCACAGTGCTTATTTGGAGGTAAAAGAACACTTTACAGGAGTGATTTCTCTTCTTCCACCATGTGGGTTCCAGGAATCTAACTCAGGTCATCAGGCTTGGCGGCAAGTGCCTTCACCTGCTGAGCCCGCTCACCAGCCATGTGTGTTGATAGTCTAAAACATTCTTCATTTTACGAAAATAGTGAAATCGTCTTACCTTACTAGAACACAATTTTATTTTTAACTTGTTATGCAATTGTCCTCCAAATATTTAATTATTCCTAAATTTGAGACATCTGACAGAGACTACATTTCTAAGCATGTAAAATTTTTCCCAGGTCTGATATGACAACCAATCTGCTTTCTTCTTCTAATCCTGCCCACTATTCCATGTTGCCTCTGTTTCGGTGTTTTGTTTTGTTTTGTTTTTTACAAAATTAGAAACTATTTACCTTGCTATTGGAATGATTTACTTATTAAACAAAATATAACTGAGCGAGTATATTCCCAAAGTAAAGCCAAGTTTTCCAATAGCATCAAAAGTGCAACCAAGAATTACTTTTTAAAAATTTGTTCTTCCAATTCAGTCTATAAGGATATCTTCTTAGTTTCTTGTTGTTGTGATAAAATGTCCTGACAAAAGGGAAGTTAAGGTGGAAAAAAAGGTTTGTTCTAGCTGCCTGTTTAAGGTTAGAGTTCATCATTATGGCAAGCAAGGATAGCAGGAGCTTGAAGTGGCTGATTATGTCACAGCAAAGGTCAGAGAACAATGAATGCCTGCCTGCTACTGCTCAGCTCAATCTCTCCATTTACATGGTCCAGAATCAAAGACGATCTATGGCCAACTCTTCTTAAACCATCCAAAAAATAGAAACTGACGTAACATGCCCCAGTTCCTTCTATGATACCAGTATGACTCTAATATCAAAACCAGGTAAAGACAACAACCAAGATAAGAAAACTACAGGCCAATGACTTGAATGAACATAGACTTTAAAATTCTCAATAAAATGCTTGCAAACAGAATACAGGCACACATTAAAAATTTAGCCACTGTGACCAAGTTGGTTTTATCCCTGAGATGCAGGAATGGTTGACTTGCATATGCAAGTCAATAAATGTAATAAACCACATAAATGGACTTAAAGACAAAAGTAATGTCATCTGAATAGATACAGTAAAAGCCTTTGACAAAATCCAACATG
>CABHPR010149288.1:2588-43341 GCA_902168415.1 Peromyscus melanophrys | reverse complement strand
TGTCTGTCTGTCTGTCTGTCTGTGTGTCTGTCTGTATGTCTCTATCACTCTGTCTCTGTGTGTCTGTGTCTGTCTCTTTTTGTCTCTGTGTCTCTGTCTCTGTCTTTCTCTCTCTCTCCAATGTATTTTAAATACATCCACCTATCATCCCCAAATCCTATCCTAACCACACTCTCCATTTTGTCATGCATTCCCATCCTAATTGAGGAGACAGCAGTAGCAACTTCTTCTTCTCCTCCTCTACCTTTTCTCCTCCTATATCAAGTATAGATTGTATTTCCCAGAGAGTCTTGGGAGTGGGTCCTGCCATTGCATATAGTTGATGTACAAGGTGTCCTTGCATTAAAAAAATCTGATTCTCTATTTCTCCAGAGCTGTAAGATGCTTATAACTCCTGAGCTAGCATTGAAATTTCATTCACACCTTCTCCATTCAATACTGGTGTTTGGTTTGAATTGAGCTTTCATACATCGTGTCTATGCTGTTATAGCTATTATGAGTTCACATGTGCAATTTTCCTCTTATATCAAGAAAATAGTGTGTTCTTGGTAGTATCTACTACATTTGGTCTTAAAATCTCTCTTTCCCATTTTCTCTGAAGATCTTTAGGCACTTGGAGGAGGAGTGTGGTATACATGTCCCATTTAGTGATAAGCACTCCACAGTCCCTTATATTTTGCACCTTGACCAGTTGGAGATTTTTTTGTATTAATTGTCATCTCCTATAAAGAGAAGTTTCTCTAATGAGAGTTTACAGTTATTTGACATATGGAAACACCAATAGTTCATTAGAAGACATTTCAATACTATGACCATTTACCAGAACAATGTTACTAGAGTTGTCCCTGAGGCCGATGGTGATCTATCTAACCACAGGTTCTGGCCCCTTTAACCATGACATCTATGGGTTCTATCTCATGGAATGACATTTGATCTAATTAGAAAGTGGCTGGCTACTCTCACATCCATGTCACTATTAAACCAATTGATATATCATGTCAGGCTAGTGATTGCTGTAGTCCACAGGACTCAAAGCTGGTGATGATGATATTTATACTGAAAAAACACATATCTTAGAACACCATGGAAGCTAGCATGAAACTTCCAGATGAGTACCAGCTTAATTTCTTCGTGATCTGTTACTTATAGATGTGCTGTTTTTAGCAATAGAGTATTATTACCAGGTTCTGGAAGGTATTCAAGAGTATTGATAGTAGTCTGACTATCATTCTGTTCTTCAAATTAAATTGTAATCAGGAAAAATAAAAGTTGTACTTCACAAAATGGATAACATTGTTGCAAAATGCTTCCATCAACAACCCTAAGTACATAATAACCTGAGGTCAAGCAGATTCTAAGTATTCTGTTTACTACAGGAGACTTGAACTTGAAATCATCAGTCATATTTTCATTCAACAAAGGCTTGGCAAACAGAAATTTAAGACAGAATTCATTTGTAGATTAAGCAGTTTCTCCCCTGCACCCTTCTATACTTCATTGTTTTCTCTTTACATAAACACATAAGAACGCATAGATCACAATAATCAGAGACAAGAACTATTAAGATATAGGGTAAGCTGAAGGTGGTATGTACATGAGACCATCCACTCTAGTACTTACTTTCTTAGTGTAACACAAATTGCTAAATGGTCTTATTAATAAAAAAAAAAAAAAACAAAGCCATATATTGAGGTAAATTCTGAAAGATCAGAGAGGCAGAGAGCAAGCCACTAGTTCTTAACACTATGAAATCCTCCACTGAAAGAGCATCAGTTCCTATTTTTCTCACATTTTATATACTTTTCTGTGTCCTGCCATATTACTTCCTGAGATTAAAGGTGTGTGTCCTTCCCAAGCGAAGACATGAGATCTCAAATGCTGGGATTAAAGGTGTGTGCCACCACTGCCTGGCTCTGCTTCCAGTGTGGCCTTGAACTCACAGAGATCCAGACAGATCTCTGCCTCCCAAATGATAGGATCAAAGGTGTGTGCCACCACTGTCTGGCCTCCATGTCTAATCTAGTAGCTGACTCTGTCCTCTGATCCCCAAATAAGCTTTATTTGTTAGAGCAAAAATAAAGTGTCACAACACCTTAAGACTCTTACTTCTCAAAAATCATAGCACTTTTGACTTATCAAATATGTCCATTATTTGGCAAAGGTTTACTGAGGAATAGCTGTGTGCTGGTAAATGCAAGGCACTGCATGACACACTGAACAAATGATGCACAGACTAACAGTGACTACTCACATAGAATACAGGAATCTTAGCAAAAGCAATTTGGGGGGGTCCCAAAATCTTGTCTTCAAATATACTGGAGCTATCATTACCCATTCATGATAATTAAGACAAAGTTTTTTCTTAAATAAATTGTGCATATCATCAGATGCTCAGAATAAAAGGACAATTAATGTTTCTCTTTTCTTCACTCAGATATACCTTAGTAAATAACAGCAAATAAAAAGCAAGCCCTCATTACTTTCTTTTTAAGTGGAACCACAAAAAATAAATATAAAAGCTTCTGTTGTTGTTTGCTTTAAAACTCTCAATTTTGAAAAAACTTCCATGTATATTTCATCTATAATAATATAAAAAACTGCTATCATAACTCTCTTTTAATTGAACTATGAAATAAAAATTACATAACTATGCGTTTAAAATAATGATGATAGAATAACTTGAAGTTTATAGGCAAATGACAAGAAAAATATTAATATGTCTAATGTAATACATGCCCATCACCAATTATGATGTTTCTGTGCGGTACAACTGGTACGATACATACTACAACTATCTACCTTACAAATATGAAATAATGTATTGTAATGCAATTATTCCAATTATGTTAGTTTCCTAAAATTTATATATGAAATATCAAAATTCCAGAGGATTAAAACAATAGCAATGTTAGTGGGTGCCTATGTCACAGACCTGGAAACAAGGCTTACAAAATAACTGCCAGGGATTTCAACTGTTGTATTTCTTCCCAGCTCCTGGCTAATGCTTGCAATCCTGGGATTCCTTCACTCAAAGATACAATGTTGTTGTATTGTACAACACATGTTGTAGATATGTTCCAAGAGTATTTTTGTTCTGGTTACTCTTTATATGAACACCTGTCTCATAAATAGAATTCACCTATTAGTATGAATTCATATTATTTTGATTGCATTGCCATATGTGTATTTTCAAATGAATCACATCTGCAAATTTAAGGGTATTATGTCTTAAAAATAACTTTCCGGCTTGAGAACATAGTGTAATCTTATAAGGCAATTATTTATTAAACTTAACATATTTATTCCATAAATAACCACTGAAAACTTGTAATTGCAAGGTCATTTCATCAATTTCTTTTGAAAACTAATTCTAACACCTTCAGAATATAAACTGAAAGAAACACTAAATAAACATAACATCAATGGGATCAGACTTATTTTGATTAATTAATGGATAATGTATCCAAAGAGAACCATCTATTTCTGACAATTAAATTCATATATTAGAGAGTAAATTGAGTAATAACACAAATAAATTGGAACTTGGTTATAATTCAGCTCAGATTATTGTTTGTACTTTGTGGTTATCAGATGTCAAATATTTAAAAATATAATTTGTAATTAAATTAAAAAAAACACAGTAAGAGTGAATTACAAGTAGGCTTAGCCACGCCTCATTCCATTATAGTCGTTCTTACTTGTTTATGAAAATATTTTATGTATCATTTGCTAGAGTCATACCATAAAAATACACGCTTAAGGTTTTATAATTTTGCTGGTGTAGTCAATATTGTTAAGGCTAGAAGCAATACAGTATGAAAATAATTTTAAGTATTTTTGATTAATCTTTAAATTTAGTAAAATAAATTGCTGTGGGATGTTCTGTATGGCAAATGTGTTGCTCTGATTGGTCAATAAATAAAACACTGATTGGCCAGTGGCTAGGCAGGAATTATAGGCGGGACTAACAGAGAGGAGAAAAGAACAGGAAGGTGGAAGGAGTCACAGCCAGCCGCTGTCAGGACAAGCAGCATGTAAAGATGCCGATAAGCTACGAGCCACGTGGCAAGGTATAGATTTATAGAAATGGATTAATTTAAGATATAAGGACAGTTAGCAAGAAGCCTGCCACGGCCATACAGTTTGTAAGCAATATAAGTCTCTGTGTTTACTTGGTTGGGTCTGAGCGGCTGTGGGACTGGCAGGTGAGAGAGATTTGTCCTAACCTTGGGCCAGGCAGGAAAACTCTAACTACAGGAAGTAGCTTCCTTTCGGAGAGGTCTCTTGGCTGAAGAGGCTAGCTGGCAGCAGGCGGGTAAGGCTCTTAGCTCTGACCTCTTGGGCTTTTATCTTTACATTGGCTCTGTGTTTCTTATTTAATAAGACGGTTGGTTACATCTACAATAAATACTTATAATCTATGAACTCCCAAAGTTATTAAAATAAATGCTTATAATCCAGGGCTTTATCTAATTTGCAAACTTTTTAATATATGCACTAGTAAATCTTATTAATACTAGTCATTATTCTATGCAATTTTCCACAAATTTCTTTCAGAAAGACAGAGATTGATTTTTCTTTTTTTTTATTTTAATATACAATTCAACTTTACATATCAGCCATAGATTCCCCCCATTCTCCCTCCTCCCGTCCCGCCCGCCCCACCCCCCCCCCCGCCCCCCCCTGTCCCCCCCTCTCTTCGCGCCCCCCCCCCCCACCGCCCACCGCCCATTTCCATCTCCTCCAGGGCAAAGATTCCCCCAGGGTTGAGATCAACCTGGTGGACTCAGCCCAGGCAGGTCTAGTCCCCTCCTCCCAGGCTGGGCCAAAGGTCTCTACTAAGCCCCAGGTTTCAAACAGCCAATTCATGCACTGAGCACAGGACCCGGTCCAACTACCTGGATGCCTCCTAAACAGATCAAGCCAATCAACTGTCTCACCCATTCAGAGGGCCTGATCCAGTTGGGGGCCCCTCAGCCATTGGTTCACAATTCATGTGTTTCCATTCGTTTGGCCACTTGTCTCTGTATTCCATCCATCCCTGGTCCCAACAACTCTTGCTCACATAAACCCTCCTCCTTCTCGCCAATTGGACTCCCGGAGCTCCACCTGGGGCGTCCAGACTGTTCATGTAGATCTCATCCATTTCTCCATCATTGGGTGATCCCTGAGTCTTTCTTGGGGTCCTGTTTTCCAGGTAGCTTCCCTGGTGTTGTGAGTAGCAGTCCAGTCATCCTTGCTCCACATCTAGTATCCTCCTATGAGTGGGTACATACCATGTTTGTCTTTCTGAGTCTGGGTTACCTCGCTCAGGAGGATTTTTTCTAGATCCCTCCATTTGCCTGCAAACCTCATGATGTCATTGTTTTTCTCTGCTGAGTAGTATTCCATTGTATATATGTACCACAGTTTATTTATCCATTCTTCGGTTGAAGGGCATCTAGGTTGTTTCCAGGTTCTGGCTATTACAAATAATGCTGATATGAACATAGCTGAGCAAGTGCCCTTGTGGTATGATTGAGCATTCCTTGGGTATATGCCCAAGAGTGGTATAGCTGGATCTTGGGGGAGATTGATTCCCAATTTTCTAAAAAAGCGCCATATTGATTTCCACAGTGGCTGTACCAGCTTGCATTCCCACCATAAAGTCATTATAACACTAGCAGTGTTATATTTACTATCTATATACATATGGTTAGTTAGAATTACTATATTTAATCTAGTCTGTTAGTCTGTTTCTTTTTTTTAATTGGGGAATTAAGAACATTGATATTGAGAGTTACCAATGAGTGGTGTTTGCTAATTCTGGTTGTTTTGTTTTTACAACTAATGAAAACTGAACAACACATTACTGAATGAAAAACCAGTCAATACAGAAATTGAGAAAAGAACTAAAAACATTTTAGAATTGAAGAAAATGAAGACACAACATATCTAATCTTATTAGGCACAATGAAGGCAATTCTAAGAGGGCAATTCATAGCAATAAATACCTACATAAAACACAAAAAGCAAAATCAAAACAATGGTGAGATCTCATACTAGCAACATAGGAACACATCTGGAAGTTAGAAATAAAAATAGAGGAAATCACAACCAAAAGCAGTAAGCAGCTGGAAATAATCAAACTCGGGGCCGAAATCAATGAAAAGGAAACAACTACAACAAAACTAGGGATCAGTAAAACAAAGTTGGTTCTTTGAGAAAATCAGGAAGTTTGATAAGCCCTTAGCCAAAAATAACTGAAAATCAGAGAGAGGATATCCAAATAAACAAAATTAGAGGTGACAAAGGGGTCATAATAACAGAAACTTTGGAATTCTCAAGAATCACAGGGACATACTGAAAAACCTATACTCTGCCCAAATGGAAAAATCTAAAAGAAATGGATAATTTTCTCAATATATATCACAAAGTTAAATAAGAAAAAATAGGCAATTTAAAGAGATCCTTATAACACCTATTGAGATAGAAACTGTCATTAAATTTTTCCCAACCAAGAAGAGCCCAGAATCAGATGATTTTACCTCTAGTTTAGCAGACCTTTAAAGAATAATTAATGCCAGTACTCCTCAAATTACTCTACAAAATAGAAACAGAAGGAACATTGCTTAATTCTTTTTACAAGACCACAGTTACCCTGACACCTAAACCACATAAAGTTCTATGGTGGCTATTCTTGATTGTCAGTTTGCTTACATCTTGAATTATCTAAAATCCAAGTCCTAGATACACTTGCAAGGGATACATTTTTAAGTTTAATCATTTGGAATGGATTACCTCCGTCAGGATGATTGTTTTTTCTGGATACATCCATTTACTTGTGAATTTCATTATTTTATTTTTACCAGCTGAATAATACTCCATTGTTTAAATGCACAACATTATCTTTATCCATTCATTTGTCTAACAGCATCTAGGTTGTTTCTAACTGTGGCTATAATGACTAGAGAAGCAATGAACATGGTTGAGAAACTGTTTCTATAAAAGGATGAGATGTCCTTTGGTATATGCCATGAACCTCAAACAAGATAGCATAGGGACCTAAGGGAAAACCAAATATTATTGTTCTGCTAAAGGAATGTAACTGTAAAACAACTAATAAGAACATCCTGCTGTAGTCAGAGATCAGTGCCCTGCTACGTCATCATCAGGGAAGCCTCCTTTGGCAGTAGATTAGGAACAAAATCAGAGACCCAGAGCTGAAAAATGTGCAGAATGAAAGAATTTGGGACACTCAGTCCAAAATGGGATGTCTCCATCAATCCCTCCTCTCAGTGCAGAAGTGGATTTAGGAATACTGCAAGAAGCAAATGAGAAGGAGGACACTAAGGAAACAAGGCCTTCTAAACACAGCAGGACTGACGCACTTATGAACTCACAGAGCTATGGCTCCATACACAGGGCCTTCCCAGGTCTTTGTAAGATGGGTTCCCCGTGCTGTGAGGAAAAGGGAACACAGTCCTCACCCCTACTGTAGAAACTGTCTCTAATTGATAACCACTTGCAATGCAAACTCATTTTCTTCAATGAAGGATCACTGGGGATACAAAGCACTCGTAAGGGCAGGACCTTTGCTCAGAAGCAGATAACCAACCTAAAATGAACTCAATGAAATCTTTGGAGGTTCTTTGTTTCATAAAATTTTTCTCAGGGAACTTTTTAACCTTAAAGGACCTTTGTGTATATAATAATGGTTTCTGGTTTTGTGTTTTTAAAGGATTCCCATCTGTAGGAATGCCTGTGTCTCTACATCCATATGTGTGCCTTGTTATTTTTCTTTGGAACTTTATTTTTCGCATTCTGGTTTGTTTTTGTTTTAGCTTCTTTTATTTTATTATTATATTTTCGGTGTCTGTTTTCTATCAAGAGACAGCGAGTGTTGGTTTGGATGGGAGGATGGTAGATATGATCATAGAGGATTTGAGGGGTGTCAAAATAGTAATCAGAATATGTTGTAGGGATAAAATATTTATTTTCAATGAAAAAGAAAAGGAAAATCACGAACTTTACAAGTAAATAGGTGGACCTAGAAATAAACATATTGAATGAGGTAACCCAAACCCAGAAAGTCAAATATAACTTTTCATTTCATTGGGAGCTCCAAGAGCAAATCTTCAACTGTGAGTATATATCTGGAGTAACTTCAAAAATTGGGAAAGTAAAAAGGGTTCACATTATCCAGTCAAGGGGGGGATAGGGAGGGTATAGGACAGGAAAAGTGATATAATGTAGAAAGTGTGAAAAATGAAGGTTGGAATTTAAAAAGGGATGGAGAAGAGAGATAAATACATAAGGAAGGTAAAATAACAGTAAGAATTCTGAAAAAAAAAAGAATTAACATCTACTCCCCAAAATACCCTATGCAATATACATACTTCTCTGAAAAATTATATATATACATATATACATATACATATATATATATATAGGCTTACAATGCTCTGCCAAGATGCAAAGACCACCTAATAAACCCCATCAGCAGACATGAGAAGCTCTCCTTTGATTTGCTGGTCAGAATTGTTCACAACTCCCAGAACATTACAGGCCATTGCTATTTTCCTTTCTTGCCTCCCAGATGAGGAAAGTAAGTCCCTTTTTGCTGAAAGAGACCATGTTATTTAGACACAAAGCCCAGAGGTCCCTATGCTAGGATTGACATGTGTGCCTCCTCCTTGAGAACTAACTCTCATAGGACCAGTAGGTGGTATGCAAGTTTACACAGAAGGAAATTGAAGAACACTCACACTATGACACCAATGAACCACCAGCATGGCATGAAAACCCTAAGGGCACAGTAGTGGCAACCACACATACCTTGGCAGTAATCAACAATTCTCTGTTTGGATTTAAGACCCATTCAACAAAATGGAAATCATGACTGGTACTGGAAACTAACCAGGGCTAGTAAAGTCATACATCTCTTACAACCATCATTTTACAAGCCCAGCATAATCCCTATCTGTATTCTCAATATTTGTTCTTAGACCCACAGACAAGTGTAGTCCTTACCCCTCATAAAGGATATTTCTCTTTGCAATTGACAGAGAAAAACATGAAGAAAATCAAAATCAATCAAAGTGCAGAGGTGTGGAGCACAGTCACAACAGATACACACATACAAAACTCCCTTTTCAATGGCTCAAGGAACATTGCCCAAGTGAGAGTTGGAAACATTATAAGAGTAAGGGATCCAGCACTTTGCTGAGAAAGTGTCTTTGTAGGAATGCCAAAACCTACACTCATGATATGTCACTAATATGACTCCTTAACAAGAGCTGAATGTGGGGAAAAAAATGACATGTTAAAGTAAATAGGGAAATACCGTGAATCCTCAGTTCTACCGAGTGAACTACAGGCAACTAAGGAATGCTGAGAGTGGTGGAAATCGTCGTCCCCAGAGAAGAGCACACCAATTGGTTTTCCCATACCAAATTGTCATCTTTGAAAATGTACATACAAGTAATATTATACAAACTAGGAAGTATATATGTATATGTATATGTTTATATGTATATATGTATGTACACATATGTATATATAGAGATTTATACATGTACACATATGCACAATTAATGAAATAAAAGAGGACAAGATTTGAAAGAGATCAAGGAGCAGTATATAGGAGGGTTTGGAGTAATGAAAGATATGGGAGAAATGATGTAATTATTATCTCTGAAATAAATTTAAAAAATTCTTAAAACAAATGTAATAGTTAATTCAGTACAAGTTTGCACACAGGTCAGTCTTGTAGGATGTTTTTATTAAATTGAGACTCTTTCATGGTGTCTCTAGCTTGTGTCAAGTTCATGCAACTAGCCAGCACAACTATTATTTGAAAATATTAATTATACAAATTATATGATGTATTTAAAATAAGTCAGAAATAGAATAAAGGATAATCTTGATGTCTGTATTGTTTAATTGGAGAAAATGCATTAGAATGCCAATATTAAGACAGTGGCTACTCTTACCAACATAGTAGTTTGATGGAGGAATCTAATGAAAACAAGAGTTGGAACTTTACCACTGGCTGCAAAGTTATTCTTCTTTATAAATGTAATCATTAAAGAAAGTGAGACATTGTGATTAACAATGACAGAATTTTCACAGTGTTTCTTTCCTTCAAGAATAGTCCAAATGCATAAAGGTCAGTACTGAACAAGATAGGAATCCAAGCACATCAATATTTACCAAAGGCTCTTCATTAGTGGAAACCAGGGTCCATTAATAAAAACGAGAAATACAAAGAAAAAATTATACTTATTGGTTTGAGCATTTGAAAACTCTGTGTTTCTCTCCCCTTTGGTATAGCATATGTGATCTCACCCAGCCAACTTCCTTAGCCTATGAAAGAAAATGAGCATCTCTTATTTCTGTAAATTGTGAATGTCTTAGATGGGTCTCGTTTGAAACTTGAGAAGGGGGTGTTGTTTCTATGGTGGAAAGAAAAATCACGCCCTGAATTTTGAATGGCAAGACAGACATGGTTTTCCATAAAAGAATCATTATGATGACTATTAAAACATTAGTTTTAAAGTCTAACAAATATATTTGACATTTTCAAATAAAACATTAAATATCTTCCTATGAATTTTTCATGATGTACTTAGAAAGGAAATAGTTAATGACAAAATTTGGTGACAAGAGCTAATGATCATTTGTTAGAATCAAGTATTTTAATATTTTATATAATTCTGACTATCGTATAATCACACTTTTAAAAAAATCACAGAAGTAAACTAAATATATTTGGAGTTATTATACTGTAAGAGAAGAACAATAACTGTTTATTTTCATAAACAGGCTCGTCTTTTAACCCTACTGTACCTTTCCTTTATATGCCAATGGAAAGAACACCTCCTACAAAGAAAAGTCTAAATATGTTTAAAACGTATCCATATGATGGGATTTTAAACATCACCTTAAAAGTATATGAATATATACCCTTACTTGAGCACAAACCCATTATACCAAATTATATATCATTTATAATACCAAAAAATAAAATAAAAAATACCATTTTACTGGTACTTGCAGCCAGAGGTATAGTTTGAATACCTAGGAAATCAATATCTGCTTTACTCTGTGATTACTGTGAAGTAATTGAAGTATCAGACAAGCAGTGAGCCACAGGCTTTTCTGGGCAAACAGCTAGTGGCTCACAGTAAATCTCTTCTCAGTGCTGTTGGACCTCAGGTTGTAATTACCTAAAACTTTTAAATGCACTACTTTTTTTTTTCCAGAAGAGTCTGTCAGAGTAACCATTCAAGGGAAGAAAAGTTCTAAAAATACCAGAATTGACAGTTCATAGTGAGCAAGAAATAAGGAACTGTTTAAAGGTAAATTGATATGGGTGATTCTAAAAAGCTCTCATTATCGGCCTAACAGCCACAGTCCCAGTCACCTGGAGCCTTTTATGCATAGCTCGGAGTAACTTGGAAGTAGTCATCTTTATTCTTCCCTTTATCATACAGAATTGTGCATTCCTACATTGTATCTGAAAGGTTAAATATTTCTTCTAGCCAACTCACATAAAGGTATTTGCAAATGTAACATCATAGTAGCTACCTCAGGTGAGACTCAAATCTGACATTGTGTTAATGAACAACAGAGAGATCAACTAGATAACCAGAGTAATACATTTACATGATAGCTGGTAAATGTCACAACAGAAATATGAAATGATTTTTTCCCCAAAAGCAAGGAATGCTGCAGTGAATGTAGCACATGTCAAATACTTATTGTTTGACAGGAAATTAGAGATTTGGTATAGTTTTCTCACGTTCAATGCTCATGCAGTTCTTGAATTTATGTCTTAAAAAAACAATCAATAGATGCTGGCTACTCTATATGTCCTTCATCTTGGGAGAAAGGTAATCATTTCTCATTGCTTATTTTAGATGAAGAATAAAAACTGGTTAGGTTGAGAAATAATTATATATCTTTCACCAAAAGAGACAATAATGCAAAGGACATTTGTAAAATAGTAGACAAATGCTGAATATAACAATGTAGAAATTACTTCTAATAACTAAAGATGAAGAAGATATAATAAATAGTGTCATTTTTGGATGGGAATTGTAATTTTTCTGAAGAGAGGAAAGATACAATTTATAAAGCATAACTCATTATGCAACCTACCAAAATGTCACAGTGGAATAAAAGAAACACTAAATTATAGACTGTGAGCCAATTAATAGCTAATAAAATTCCAGTCTAGTGTTATAGTGAGAAGAAAATCTGTTATGAATGAAACAATCCAGAGATTTTTACTGAGAAGGATAAGCTTTACACATGATTTGTAGAATTCTCTGAATTTGGATAATTGAAAAGGTGGCATAAAATAATTTATGAAGAAAACTTTAGAAAGATAAACAGTAATTAGCCAACTGCTAGTAGACTAAAATTTCTTAGTAAAAGCAATGTTAACCAAATATGAAGTGTCTTGAATTTGAGATCAACATGTTTTAAGTAAAGTAAAAATGTACATTTACTCTCTGACTTGTATGATGAGCAAAGTATACATGAAACTATATAAAATATTTGTCTTGCTTGGAAAAGTATTTGGAGACATGAAAAGCATCAGATATATGGTTCTACCTCTCTCTCTCTCTCTTGCTCTCTCTCTCTCATACACCTTAAATATTTTTATATATTCAATAACTGAATTAAATACACATTCTGAGAAAGCCAAGTATGTTTCTATGACATTTTTGGAAGATTTGTCTAATTAATGTCTCTTGTTTTCTGCAAGTCAGTTCCTCTGAATGTTGTTGAATAGGAAGAGAAATACTTTTATTTCAAAATATAGATGACAAAATAGTAAATGTTGGATTCTTTATGCTATTGCAACCACTCAATTCAGCTATCGTGGAGACAGAATCTTCCATAGTTAATATGAATAAATGTGAATAACTATATTCTGGTAAAACTTTACTTACAAAATATTTCTGTCAGCTGGACATGTTTATGGACAGTTATGTTGCCTGACTATACTTTATAATTCAGATTTATCAAAGTGACATTAATTCACTTATATAAAAGGGACACAGTGAATGAATAGACAAATGATGGATAGATATGTATGTGATGTAAAAACGACAGCTATAAAAGTTTGATATCTAGAGGCCATGAGTAGGAGATGATATCTTTGTTCTGAAAACCTACTACACATGTTCTGTATATGAATGCTTGCCTTAACCACCCAATTTCCAGAACATAAGAAACACTTTCATTACTGAAATTGAATTTTTACAACATTACTTGTGGCTAAAATGTTACTGTTACTTTCATTTTATTCTAAAAGTCATATAGAAATTAACTGAACAAAAATTTACAATCATCAAATCACATTTTAAATACTAATATTTCATTGTTATTTTCCTTGATCTGTCAACAGGCTCTTTTATATTTTGTGGAAAAATTCAAACGTCAATATAACAAGACCTACATTTATTAACAAAACAAGTCACATGATTGACATACAGTACAGCAAATCTAAAGAAAAATCAATCTTTCAATGTGAGTTTTCTTTTTTGTTTGTTTGTTTGTTTTTTTTATTTCTGTTACATCTTTCTTTTTGCATGTGACAGAGGTAGGGAGTGGCATAAGGATGTCACAGCATACCTGTGAGGGTCAGGGGACAGCCTTCAGGTGGTGGCTTTCTCCTTCACCTATGTGAGTCCTGGGGATCAAACTCAGGTTATCAGGCTTGATGACAAGTGTCTTTCTCCACTGAGCCATGTTGTTAGAGTTTTCCTGCCTGGCCCACAGTTAGGACAAATCTCTCTCACCTGCCAGTTCCACAGCCGCTCAGACCCAACCAAGTAAACACAGACTTATATTGCTTACAAACTGTATGGCTGTGGCAGGCTTCTTGCTAACTGTCCTTATATCTTAAATTAATCCATTTCTATAAATCTATACCTTGCCACGTGGCTCATGGATTACTGGCATCTTCACATGTTGCTTGTCATGGCGGCGGCTCCGCCTTCCTCGATTTTTCTTTTACACATAATCCAAAGTGAAGATCCAATGGTTCTGAACAGTGAACTAAGTTTCTTACATATAGTAATAATTTATTCAAATAGATGTTTGAATATAAAGTGAATCTTTTTCAATATCAACCGTAAAGCACTTGTCAATTTTATTGTAGTAACATTTTCCTACTATCTATGTATTGAGTCCAATTTGTACTGCCTGTATACTCTTGGAGATATAGTCATCCACATGAGCATGATCAGTCTCCCAGGGCAGACACTCTTAAATTAAACACCATATTTAAAACTTCTCTCCCTCTATGTGAAGCGATCACTTGCCTATAGCTCCACAACTAGGAATGAGATATCATACCTTCCTTCTGTTTCATGCTGGGATTTATTCTGTCTTGAGCTGTGCATGATGGCAAAACCCCTGTAGGTTCACATGTGTAAATGCCCTGTTGTGTCTGGAAAATACTGTTTCTTTGTACTTATCTGCAGTTTCTGGCTCTTATAATATCTCCCCCTTCCCTCACTCTATGATGAAAGCTGAGATTTGGATAGATAGGGTGTGATATAGATGTCTCATTTAGGAATGCACATCCTGTAGTCTTTTATTCTCTGCACCTTGACTAGTGGGTTTCTGTGTTCATTGCCACCTATCATGTAAAAACATTCTCTGCTGAAGGTTCTGGATATAATAATTGTGGATCTAATGATAAGTCATTAGGAGTCAATGAAATATATCCACTTTGCAGAAAAGATAGAACTAGGTTTTGCTCTAGGTCCTAAAATCTGTCTAGTCATAGATTCTTGACCCTGTAACAGGTATTGGCTTCATCTTATGGAAGGTCCTAATTCAAATCAGAAAGTGATGAGTTACTACCATGACATTTATGTCACTGTTGTACCATTGGACATGCCTTGCTGTAGCAAAAGCTATTGGAGTCCAGCCCCTTGATAGCCTTCTCCCAGATTTCCAGAAGAGACGCTACTAGCAGCGGATTATTCTGAGGGATTCTCTAATAAATCTACGTACACGATACTCTTCAGTTCATTCACTTTATTTTTCTGAGTCAGTTCTCTCTCTACACGGCTTCTAGTTTGCCCTCTTACTTAGCTATTTTCTTGCCTGATTTCTCTCTGTATTTATCTGCTCTACCCTCTAAATGCTATCTTAATTCCTTCATCTTAGTTCTCCCTCATCTTGGTCTTTCTTATCTCATTCTTACCCATCTAGTTCTTCCCCATCTGGCTCTTCCTCATCTTCCCTCTCATTCTTCTAGTTCTCTCTCTAGTTCTCCAATCTAGTCCTCCCCCAATCTAATCCTCCCCCAATCTAGTTCTCTTCCAACCTCAGTTTGTTCCCCTCCAGTTCTTATCCATTTAGTTCTCCCATTCTCTTTTTTCTTCTCTGCCCTGTCTCTGAAAATAAAACTGCCTTTTATACCTTTGTTTCTTATCTATGCAAGCTATCTCTGCTCTGTCTGTTTTCTGGCAGGGCTGGAGAAGTATGCTCAGTCCCTAGGCAGCTTGACTACACACCTTCAGTCACAGCTAGTTGTGCCTATAAGTGGAAACCCTTTAGTTCTGAGTTAATTGTTAAGGATGGATCTAAAACTAGAGATAAGACTTTGGAAAAGAGACAGTTAAGCTTAATTAGCACATCTGCCAGGCATTCTCAATAGACTATCAACAGGTAGTCTGGGTGCTTAAGTCTGTTCTTAGAGAATCTGTGAGGTATCTCAGATAAGATACTTTCTTCCCTCTGGCCAGGTCCTGGCCAGATGTTGCTAACGACGATAATTACAGAAAGGTCTGAAATTAAGGATTTTGACTGTGTCTGTTGTAGCACAGTTGAAGAAAGTTATACAAATACTTTAATTGTATAGGGTAAATTGTGCCCAATGAATGATGGAAAAGCTACAATAACACATGAGAAATTCATAGAAGGCAATGGCTAATAATCAGAAGCCAGTATCACCAAGACTCCTTGAGCCTTGGCCTCAACCTCTGGAAGAGTTCTTAACTCTTTCAAGAATAGCTTCGTCATAATCAGCTGAATTTCTACTTCATATACTTTTGCGGCCTGCAGCATTGCTGGAAAAATCACTATTGTAGCTCACAGGTTCAGAGTTGAGTAAGATCATCACTTGTTTTTCTTCTCCAGTAGTGTGAATAGCATTTTCAACACTATGAAAGATACTAGTAGGGATGATGCTTATATACAAGTATTAGCTTGACTTTATCATCTTCCATGAGTTCAGTATGTGGAATGATAAGATATTATTGCTGAGTTCTATATGGTACCAGAGCATTTAAATTTTGGAGGTATATGGAGCCTCAACAACTCCCATAAAGGAAACCCATTCTTAGCACTGCACTTTTAATTTGTTACTTGTAGTTGGTACAAGGGGCATTATTTCCCTGTTACACAGTGAATCCATTTAAATATCTATCTGTCTATCTATCTATCTATCTATCTATCTATCTATCTATCTATCTATCTATCATCTATCTATCTATCTATCTCTCTCTCTATATCTATCTATCTACCTATCTATCTACTTACCTGTCTGTCTGTCTGTTTATTGATTGATCTTTCTCCCTGAATATGTGTGTGTGTAGTATATGTAATGATAAATTGTACAGGAAAGATAGATAGATGATAGATAGATAGATAGATAGATAGATAGATAGATACATTCATACATACATACATACATGCATACATAATTTTATATAGTATTATTTCAAATACTATGACCATCAACCTATCAATTCCTCAGATGTATATAGGAACTTTTACAATTGGTTTCAGTATAACTTTTCAATATATTTTTGTGTTAGTTCTCTCTCTCTCTCTCTCTCTCTCTCACTCTGTGTGTGTGTTTGTGTATATAAATTGATTAATTGTTTTAATTTTTGGTTTCTTACTCTTATCTATTGGTGGAATGACCCCAAATTCAAAGAATCAACATACTTGAACTTATGTTTCAATACTGAAATGCACAAAAGAATGATTGGCCACAAATATTGATTCATTGAGCAAAGTGTGGATATATTCTAAATAAATGATTCTAATGTCTTGTTACTGTCAATCCATAATCCATCACCCTTCTGTTATATTAATTTGTATGAATCACCAGGGAAATTTTTGATTCTCCAGATGTTGAGAAATTTTAGAGTTGTGTTTTTTAGATACAATGAATTAAATTCTTTGAAAGGGGAATCGACTCAGTCTCTGGGCCTCACTTCTTCTCATGTGAGTAAACTCACAACAGATGGCATAAAAATCTCAAATCTCCAATCACTTAGGTAGTTTTGGTAGAGAAAGCCCCATACAAAGCCATCTAGATGGTTCTGATGTGTCATCCCATTAAGATAAGCTCAGAAATGAGGTGAAAATAAAAAGACCAAATGCAGATTTTATATTAATTTTCAAGACGTGCACCATTATTCCTTTTACCTTTTAAAGGAAAGTCATTGTAACAAAATAATATACTTAGAATGAGTCAATGGACCTTAGCTATAATCTCAGTTTCAATCGGGCTAAGTGAAAGTTCAGTGGGTGGTTTAGAATTGCCCAAGTTCAGTGGGTGGTTTGGAATTGCACATTATAGCTACCACATTAATAGGGAGGTAGCACACTAATTCACTACAATGTGAATAGCTTCTAGCTTTGGAAGTACTCATATTTGTGTTGTCTAATTGAACATGATCAAAAGTAAATTAATCTGTTTTCCTATTTCCTCTTTTTGCAACCCTCTGACCATAAAGGAGTTAGAATTACTAATCTCAGTGTTTGCAGTACCATTTTAGGGAGAGGATGCAAAATTTTAGAAAATATCTCTTTGCTCCAAATTTATCAACATTATTTGGATATATAAATCGCTTAATTTCTAACTCCTTTCAGTCTAAAATTACCAGAGAGATTTTATTTATATCTAAAAATAAATCTGGCATCTTAGCTACATAAAAATGCATGAATATTTATAGAATATCCACACTTATAGAGAAATGTCTAGAATGTGAAGATTTGTGACAAATGATTTCAGAACATTTCTCTTATGTCCATAATTATGCAAATTACAGAAGATATTTACTAATATGATTTTATTACTATAATGGTGAAATTATTAGATAATAGTACTTGATACATGATACATATTTTATCTGAAACAAATGAAGGAAATCTTATTTTATCTTATTGGTCAAAAAATCAGTGATTATTTTCTATAGGATTTTTTCAAATACTTATAAACAAGCTATTAATTCCCCAGAAATGCAGTAGTATTTGGTATTTAATGCATTATCACCTCTACCCACTGACACTAGAAGTACAAAAATCACATTAATTTTTAAGTTTAAGCTTCTAGATTTCCAAATATAAGCATAAAAATGGCTGAATAGCAAGAGTTGACAAATACAATGATATGATCTCACTTTCGATGATATTTCATTATATACATCTTGATTTTTAAGGTCTATAGGAGATATATATTATTTTTAGTTTTCTATGTGGCTCATGTCATACATATATAAGAGATAGCAATATTATTTGAATAGCTATAGTTATTATTAAAAATTAAATATTACCTCAGAAGGCATCAATCACAGTTTGAGGACATTTTGCTGAAAACATTTCACAATATTCTGCATTCTGTTTAGCATTAACATGTAACTCTGGCCTAGATGGACTATGTCTTTGGGAAACCACTAGTGTACCTCCATATTGCATGGATAACAATCAGAATATACCAGCCTGAAATTAATACAAATAATAACAAATTCCAAAGGCACAGAATGACAGCATGACTTGTCTGTACTGCTGTAACTACTTTTAGTGTTCTTGCAGTTAGAGGAAAAGTTACTCAGGGTCTTGTTCTGTCTACATCCACGTTTCAGCATGGACTGCATCGCTGTAGGGTGGTTTTAAGGTAATTTGATCTTCTTCAGCTTAAATCTTTAGTGACCTCACTCAGAATGGAAAGAAATAATCTAGAGTCATATACTGCAGTACCTTCCAGTTATACACACTTGTGCATTTAGTGTTTTTAGTATCTATTATACTCAAAAGCTCTAAAACTGCTTATTTAGGAGATGATATAATCATTTGGCAAAAATGAAGTTCAAGAGAACCTCAAATACCTGCGTCATAAAATATTTAGTATGTGCTTTAAAATATTTTGTCTACATCCCTCTGACTGAAGGGGTAGACATGTTGGTTTTGTTAGGATTCATTGTTCTTTATGAAGACTAGTTTGTACAATTTGTGAAATTGTGTCAGTAAATGGGTAATGAAGTAAACAAAAGCACAAATGAGAAAATATGACTTTAGCATTTGATATTGAATGCACTATTTAATTTGTAAACAGAAGAGATGAAGAATTACTTGGAATGGAAGGAGAAAATGAAAATAAGGCTAAAATAGCCATGTTTTATGTCAAGCTCATCCTAGACATTTATTGCATGTTTGACTTGTTTTATTATTTCAGAATCATTAAAAATTAGATAAAATATACAATAAATTTACAGCCAAACTCAGAATTCTATTCAGTGACAGTTGCTTTTAATTATTAAGGTAAATATAATCAGTCTTCCATACTGGCATTTTCATATCCACAGATGCAACCAACCACAGTTGGAAAACAAGAAGAAAACAAATTTAATCTCTATTGAACGTACAAAGCCTTTCCCAATGTCATCGTTTCTTAAACAATGGAGGACAGATGCAATTTATATAATAACTCCATTGTATTTATTATTACAAGTGTCTAGATTTAGAAAGATAAGTGTATACTGTGAATAAATGTTATAGCATTTGAGACTTAAGCATACAGGGAATACAGCATCATGGGATTCCTGAATCCAGTACCTTGCAAACACTGAGGGACAGCTATAAAATGATGGGGAGCAGTGTACACAACTTCTGAATTTTATCTTGTATCACACTACAAATAATAACAAGATTAGATAAACTCAACATAAAGAGCTAAAACAATTCATTAAAAAATGCACAGTAAAACAATATATATATATACTTCTATATTCTCCCATCACAAATAATGAAGTAAAAACTTGCACAGAGAATTACATTCTATGATATTTAATACAATTTTAAAAATCAGGTATTACATTGTTTCTGTTTTATAAATTTCATCCCCTGGAAGAGATATTACTAGTTATATAGACATAAGTAACATGGTAATATCCCATACTTACATGTTTCTGGAAATGAAGTTGAATAAAAAAAGTCACATATTCACTTAACTGTTACATGCAAACATTAATTCATCAAATTATTTTTATTTGTATTGATTGATTGGTTGCATGTTTGTGCATGTGTACCTATGTATTTTCATGTATATCTGTATGTTTGTGTGCACAAGCATGCATGGTGTACAAGCAGATGTCTGAGGAAAACTTGAGGGAGGTAGTTATTTCCTTCCTCTATATATGTTCCAGAAAATGTATTCTTGTCTTTAGTAAGTGTGGCAAGCCCCTTTATCTATCAACTGACAAGGTCTAATTTTTGTATTTGGAAGTTTTCCTGTGTCCAACCTGGTCTCACAACATGCTTATAAAATAATCACTCAGAAGCTTATATTAATTATAACTGCTTGGCTATTAGCTCAGGCTTATTACTGACTAGCTCTTACACTTAGGTTAACCCATAATTCTTATCTATGTTTAGGCCCATGGCGTGGTACCTTTTCTCAGTTCTGCCTTGTCATCTTGCTTCTTCTGTGTCTGGCTGGTGACTCCTGACTCAGCTTTCCTCTTCCCAGAATTCTCCTTGTCTGCTTATCCCACCTATATTTCCTGTCTGGCTACTGGCCAATCAGCATTTTATTTTTCAACCAATCAGAGCAATACATTTTCACAGCATACACAATGACATTCCACAGCACATTTTTATTTGTATTGATAGCTAAATTGATACTTCATATTCCTGAAATTCACATGATCATGAATCTTTCCATAACATAAGACATTTTATTTTATGAAATATAAGAATGCCAGCTCATATTTTATTCATTGAATATTTTATCCATGTATGTAATATCTATTGTCCATATCCACCTCTCAATACCACCACCCCCCAATTTCCTTCAGGCACGTCCTATAATATAGCCTTCCCAACTTCTTGTTCTCTTTTTAAAAATTATTTATTCATTCTTTAATTTTTTTAACTCAAGGAGTTCAATTTGCTGACCTTGTATACATGGGTATGGCTTCTTTCACTGGGTCATAGGTTGGACCTTTGGAATCCTTTCCTGCTCTACTTTTACCAATACAGTAAAAGTCTTATGCAGGAAACCACAACTGTTAAGAATTCACATGTGCAGCTGCCATGCCATGTCCATAAGGCAGCATTGTACCATGCTCATTACTTCTTCTTTAAAAGCCACCCCACATAGAAAATGTTGTATTCTACCTGGTTCTTAAGATATACATCCCTAGGAAGGAATAGATATGGCAAGCTGGATATGGTGGTTTCCATTTAACTCTTCAATACAAAACAGAACATATACTACTTTATACTGTATTTTTTTTCTTTCTCATTCAGGTACCAGTGTTCTTTTAAGGAAGTACTTCTGTATCATAGGTGAGGAAGTTGAAACAGGAAAAATTCAAGATCTTTTAAGCATCTGAGATTTTCATGCAAGGAGAAAAGAGGTACACATTTGCATCTGGAGCAGTTTGCCAATATCTACACACGATATGATACTAAGACTATGTCTCCTACTTAGTTATCAGGGAAAGTTTGTTTCAAAGCTAGGAATTTTGGATGTATTGGAAATAACTCAATTCTATAAATGTCAATCTTCATTAGAATTAGTAATTATCTGTACCATTTGATTGAGAAGACATATGATCCCAAGCACAGCAAGGGGTAGGTAAAACCATTAACTATCTCTCCCCCTAGATACAAGAATGATATATAGTGATAAACTCAGCAGGAACCAACTTTATAGCTATGCCAGGAGAGGATGTGAACATGCTCAATGGAATATTGTTAAATGATCCTAATATAATCCCCCATTATCTCCTCCCTAATGTACTTATTCTCTGCAAGCCCTGATATTTAAAAATATCTTCTGTTCTATTCATGAAACAATACCACTGTACATTCCTTCTCAAATATTAAACTAGTAATAGTAAGCATTGAATCATAAAATATGTTATTCCTGTAACTCATGCATCTGCTAGTTTTCATTAAATATAGCAGTGTTGGGAAAACGTACAAACTATTATTTTAGCAGGAAATAACATGACATTTTATTCACAGATCCCTTGCTAACACACTCTATTTCCATTATTTCAGAGGATAAAATTAAATTGATCTGCATTCTGTCATGTATACTTGATAGCACAGCATCATGAAAACTATTCTATGCCACTCAACAAAAGTTCTAGGATACTGAAAATTAACACATTTATCCTACATCATAAATCATTTTCCAACTTTACCCTTATGTTGCAGAAATTGAGAAGTCTAAGGGCATTTCATGTTCCATTTTACTCCTCAGAAGGAATTATTAGGAAAAAATTCCATTAATTTTTTTTTTATTTAAGAAATTTTTTATTCATTTTACATACCAACCAGAGATCCACCTCTCATTCCTCCTCCTGCTCTCCCCAATTCTGCCCTTTGATCCACCCTCCTATCCCCTCTCCAGTTGTGTAGCTTGGTCTGTTTGAGGGGCCCCTGGCAGTGGGATCAAGATTTATCCCTGGTGCATGAGCTGGCTTTTTAGATCCCATTACCTATGGTGGGATGCCTTGCTTAGCCTTCATGCAATGGGAAGGGACTTGGTCCTGACTCAACTGAATACACCAGCCTTGGCTGACACCCCATGAGAGGCTTTACCACTAAATTTTTAATAATTATAGTTAAAAATGTCAGGTCTATTGACATGTCTTTTAGAAAAGTAAATAAGTCAATGAAAGTTAAATATTCACAACTTATTGGCACCTATTGCTTTGAAAGATGCATAAGAAATGCCTTTCTTATGGAGGTAAATTAAATTAACAAATGACTACTTCAGATGATTATTTGAAGGAAACCATTTCAAGCTTAGATACCCAGAAAGTGGTCCTGCTTGACTGAAATAAGAGAATGTGGCTTGGCAGCAGAAAGAATTTTATAAGAAGTGTCAGGATTCATGCCATAATTTAGGCTACGTTACAAGTGTTTGATTTTAAGGGCTTATTTTGAAGAGGACTGAAAATACTAACAAGATCTGCTCTGGAGTGGCGACAGTCTGACCTCTTGCATGTGAAATTGTTTTCAGGGCACATGGTGACTAGGGAGTTAAAGATGTGAGCAGGGGTACTTACAGAGCTTTGCAATTGTCTGGGTACGGCATAATAGCTTTGTATTTAAATTGTGGTGGAGCAGTAAACAGAACTAGATTAAAAATTCACATTGAATCAAAGGCATGATGTATTTACAGCAATGCAAACATATGACAAATAATGATTTCTTCAAGTTTTAGACAAAAGCAAGAAAAGAGTAAGTGTAAAGTTGGGGGTGAGTGTGAATATGTTCTTGACTGTATTAAACCTTATTTATTTTATTACCTTATTCATATGTTGTTGTAACAATAGGGAGCAAACTATGATCCCCCTAAGCAAATGTTCTACCACTGAGATAAAGCCCAATGTATATTATATTTTAAATGGCTTTTAGATATCACAGAAGAAAATCAAGTTAGCCTGTAAGCTACCCAAGCAGGATAATCGTTGGAGACATTAAACATAGAATTATTAGCAAAGAGTTGATAATGTAAAATCTCAAAGTCTGAAGAGATCTCTAAGTAAATGAATATGTAGATATGAGAGGACATCAGCAACTGAGTTCTAGGAAAGTTTAAATAGCCAACAAGAACTTGAAGAGTGTGCACAAACCTGCTGAGGCAATTTGGTCTGTGGGAGAGTTAGGGATCAGACAATATTTAGAGAGAAGATCATTATCACTGGGTTTAAATGTTAGTGACATTTAAAATTTAGAAGTGACATTGGATTGTTTTGACTTGATTAACAAAACTCAGCATAAAAACTTCTTTGCAAAGGACAGTAAAGAAGGCTCAACTGAAGTCAATGTAAAAGAGCTAAGAGTAGAAATTTGGCAACAGTGATACAGTCATGGATTTATCAATAAACAGGCCCAAAAAGTTTATCTATGATTATAGGAAGACGTTTGCTCTTTAATACAGAAGTGCAAATGATTCAGTGAGCCATGTTCTTCTGGTGTCTTCCACATTCCCTCTGACTCCTACCGGGTTCTCAGAGTTCTGAGGGGAGGAACTGGATGGAAACCACAAATTTTGGATTCTCTCTCTGTGTAATGTCTGGCCATGGTCCTTTGCACCTACTACCATCTGCTACTGGAAGAAGCCTCTCTGATGGTGACTGATCAAGGCACTAATCTATGAGTATAAGAGAATATCATTAGGAATCATTTCATTGATCAGTCATGTTTGTTTCTACCCTAGGTCTCTGGGCTACCATGTCTGCAGTTCCTGGCCATCTAAGCAGTGTAGGACACAAGCTCCTTCTCCTGGTGTGAACCTCAAGGTAAACCACACACTGGTTAGCCACTGCCAGAAGTTCTGCATAACCATTGCACATCTTCTGGGCAAGACAAATTGTAGGTCATAGCTTTTTGCCTGGTTTGAGATCGGGGTTTCTCTTTCCATAGCCTGCAAAGTTCCCACACCAAAGAGATTAGTGTGTAGCATTGAAGGCTTCATGCACGCACCAATTTGACATATCTTTTTTTTATTTTTTTTTATTTTTTTATTTTTTTGGTTTTTCGAGACAGGGTTTCTCTGTGTAGCTTTGTGCCTTTCCTGGAACTCACTTGGTAGTCCAGGGTGGCCTCAAACTCACAGATATCCGCCTGGCTCTGCCTCCAGAGTGCTGGGATTAAAGGCATGTGCCACCACCGCCTGGTGACATGCCTTATATTTAATGAGCTTGTGGATGTTCTCCTCTCCACTGACAGTTATCAGGGAGCCACCCTCTGTCCTAGCATCAGCCTAGTTTGTTTATGGATCCCCATGGCACCTCCCAGGTCAAAATTCAAACAAATGCAAACCAGTGCTGCCACTGAAAGCCTTGCTTGACTACAAAAGATGGCCAGTTCAGATTCTATTACTAGTTCTCATAGGGTCACCCTCACAGATTTCAGGAAGTTTCCACTGTATTAGATTGGCACACTGTCCCCAACCCCCATTCCTTCCAATTCCGTTCTTTCTTCCTCCATATCTCACCCCCCACCTGATTCCAACTGCTCCTGGGGGTTCACACAGACACTAGTGGCAATCATGGGTTGTGTGTATGTGGGGGGAGCTATGTGGATCTGCACCAGGTCCTCTGCCTTACCTTGGTGTTTTTGTTGGACTCAAGAGTGAGAGTGGGTATGTCTCTGATTCTTTTGCCTGCTCTTTGGACCCTTCTTTCTATTGAGTTGCCTCGTCCAGCCTTGTTATGAGGGCTTTCACCTTGTCTTATTGAATACTGTTTTGTCATGCTTCCTTGTTGGCTCTTGGAAGCCTGCTCTCTTCTGAAGAGAAACAAAGGGGGAGTAGATATGGGGGAGGAAGGGGATCTAGGAGTTGTGGAAGAAGGAAAAGTGTTGTTGGGCTCTATTGTATGTATGTACAAGGCAAGTACATGATACACATACATAAATGTAGGAAAAACACTGACATATATAAAATACATAAAACTAAAAAGTTAAAGTACATTGGAGAAAATTATTTTGAAATTTGAAATGATACGAACTTTCATATGATTTTTTTCATGGCCTCTGTTGATTGCTGGTCCCAAACACAGAGAACTGAAAGACTATTATTTTAAAAATTATAATCATTTTCTATAGTACAAATACAAAGACATTTTATAACAAAGTAGATTTTATAAGCATTAATTATTGTTGTAAAATTCCTACCATATGTACCTACAATGGTGACTGTCTCTACCACAGAATCATTTAAATATTTTAAAATTTAAATTCAAGAAATAGTTGAAATATGTGAAAGACTGAAGGACAGAAAACAAAGCATGAATAGGAAGAGAGATAGAGAGCACAAACATCTGTAAGTAACATAATGATTCCATTATCTGGAGAAAGATCATTAACAAACTTTTTATTGTTTAGATTTTGTGTCTTCAAAGACAGTCATCCTGCCAGTCTAGAACCAGTTCCTTGAGAAACAGAGGTAACATGAAAAGTAAAAAATTATTCATATCGAAAAGAACTAAATAAATAAAGAGGAAGCTTTCATGTTTGTCATGTTCAATGCATTATAAAGGTGCCCACATATAAACATGATGAACTAAGACATGCTCACAGTTGTAAAGTTAAATACAAAGGGAAATACCTTCTTGCTCAGAATTACAGTGAGCCTGTTGTTCTTCCTAAACTTAGCAGCTGTTTTATTTGCATTGGGAATGTTCAAAGTACTTTTAAAATAAACCCAGAAGTTCCCAAACATATAACAGAGGTAACAGTGTTTTCGGTGCATTTATGTGGGATTTCTTACCAGAGATGTGATATTATAGAATGAGTGATGTGTATTCCAAGGATGGGACTACTTTCTATGGAATCAATAAAACAGTATTAAAAGTATAATCAGGAAAAATGAACTGTCACCAGACAAGCTGCCACTATATTTTTCAATGAAGAGAATTTAGTTAAACTAATTAAAACAGTGTGCTATTAAAACAATGATGTAACTATTGCACATAATCATGTGTTTAATGTACCACAGTGAATAATAGTGCCTGTTCCACTTAAATATGTCAGGATTCCAGAGTTTGAGCTTTGTTTTCTTTTTAAGCTCTGATAGTGATGTTTCTGTTTGTTGATGGTTTAAAGAGGGGGGAAATGTGTCCAATTAGCTAATGAAAGAAGGACTTATTCATCAGTGATTACCTGGATGACTATTTTACTTTAAAACATACTAAATAAAAACCCCATATCAAGGTCTGACAAGGCAACCCAATAGAAGGAAGAGTCTCAAGAACATTGTCTTATCGTCTCTTGTTTTGTCCTGTTTGGCTGTAGTCTTTTGGATGCCTGCTCCTTTCTGAATAGAAAATGGAGGAGGAGTAGATATAGAGGAGAGAGGAAGCTGGGGGGGAGGGCTGGAGGAATGGAGGGAGGGGAAATTGTGGTTATGATGTATTGTATGAAAGAAAAATATGTTTTCAATAACAAAGTTAAAAATTGCTGGCACTTTTATGGTAACATAGATTAAGTAAAGGCCATACGTTGTTGCATCTTAAATAAGCAGTCATGTACGACCATCAGCTTTTTCAAAAACACTACTGCTTTTCAACCTAATTCTGCATACATGCTGGTCTGTGCTTATTACTGACATGCTATGTATTTTAAGAGAGCTAACAGTTACTTGAAAGTTTGTAATTTTTTCTTAAAATTAAATTTCCTAACATGTAAGAAAAAAAAGTCTCTGTCCAGTGAAGAAGAAGAAAGGTTAACTGTACATTTTCACCTCTCCATCTCCTCTTTCAAATCCAATCCCTCAGTCTCAAAGCTTGCTCTGTAGCAGACTATGGCTTCCAGTACCCACTTCTTCCCCGCTCCTATATCCAGCACATCACATAGATGTTTTCCTCCAACCTTCCCTACAACACACTCATTGCTTTAACCCTGTTCACAACATTCTGAAAGTGGAAATAGAATTAATAAAGAAAACCAAAACTGAGGGTAATCTGGAAATGAAAAATTTAGGAACTCAAACAGGAACCAACACAAGAGACAGAAGAGAGAATCTCAGGTATTGAGGACATGATAGAAGAAATGAATAATTCAGTCAAGGAAAATGTTAAATACAAAAAATCCTGGGACAATACATTCAGGAATCTAGGAAAAGACCAAATCTAAGAATAAGAGGAGTAGTGGGAGAAAATGAAACCCAGGTCAAAGTTCCAGAAAATATTTTCAAGAGAATCATAGAAGAAAATTTCCCTAACCTAAAGAAGGAGAAGTCTATGGAGATACAACAGACTCCAACAAACCACAGGTGCCACCCCAGACTATTATTCCCAGGAAAATTTATAAATACAATTGAGGAAAAAAATGACACATTCCATAATATAACCAAATTTAAGCAAATTCTGTGTATAAATCCAGTACTAGAGAAGGCACTATAAGGAAGAATGTAGCCTAAAGATTTTAACCACACCCAAGAAAACACAAAGAATAAACAATCCCATACCAGCCAATCAAAAGAGGGGAAAAACACACACCACAACCTCCTTATCACCAATGACAACAACAACAAAATAACAGCAATCAAGAAACACTGCTTATATAGTTCATTGCTATCTCTAACATCAATTGTGCCAATTTCCCAAAAAAAAGACATAGACTAACAGAATGAACACAAAACAGGATCCATTCTTCTTCTGCATTCCAGAAATATACTTTAACACCAAGGGTAGACATCACCTAAGAGTAAAAGGACCTAAGAAGCAAGCTGGTGTAACCATTTTAATACCTTACAAAATAGATGTCAAACAAAATGAGTCAGCAGAGATAGGGAAGCACACTACATATGCATCTAAGGAAAAATCCACCCAGAAGACAGGACAGCTCTTACCGTCTATATACCAAACACAAGGTCACCCAGCTTCATGAAAGTAACAATACTGCAGCTTAAACAAATGTTGACCCTCACATGTAAATAGTGGGAGCCCTCAATATCCTACTCTCACCAAAAGATAGATCATTCAAACAAAAACTTAAAAGAAATGATGGTGCTAACTGGTTTTATAAACCAAGTGGATCTAACAGATATTTATAGAACATTTCACTCAAATTTAAAAAGAAAAAATCATGGTGGTAGTTTTAAAGAAAATGGCCCCTAACAGGGAGTGGGACTATTAGTAGGTATGGCCTTGTTGTAGTAGGTGTGGCTTTATTGGAGGAAGTGTGTCACTATGGGGGTAAGCTTTGAGGTCAACCTACTCCCAGTGTTATAGACCACTTACTGTTGCCTGCAAGATGTAGGACTCTCAGCTACTTCTCCAGCACCATGTCTGCCTACAGGCCATCATGTCACACCATGATGATAATGGACTGAATTTCGGAACAGGAAGCCACCCCATTAAATATTTTCCTTTATAAGAGTTGCCATAGTCATTGTGTCTCTTCACAACAAATGAAACCCTAACTTAGACAATAACTTCTTTTCAGCATATCATGGAACATTCTCCAAAACTGACCATGTAGTCAGACACAATGAAAGTCTTAATAGATAAAATAAAATTGAAATAACACCCTTCATCCTCTCTGACCACCACAAATTAAGGTTCAGTATCAATCACAACTCAAACAACAGAAGACTAACAAACTCTTGGAATCCTACCAACTCACATCTGAATGAAAAATGGGTCAAGAAAGAAATTAAAGACTTTCTAGAAAGCAATAGAACAAGAAGAGAAATTCTCACCCAAAGGGGTAGGTGAGAAATAGTAAAACTCAGAGCTGAAATCAAGATGAATAAACAGAAAAAAACACTAAGAATCAGTGAAACAAAGGATTGTTTCTTCGAAAAGTATTGCTAAGACTAACCAATCCTTATCCAAATGAACTAAAAGGCAGAGAGAATATCCAAATTAACAAAATTAGAATATAAAAGGGGGCATAACAATATACATGGAAGAAATCCAGTGAATCATAAGGACATGCTTTAAAAACTTGTACTCCAATGGCAAGCTGTTGCCTACGTAGTCTTCTCCCATAGGTTCTAGTATCTTTAGCACATTCCTAAAGGAGAAATATAAAACACCAAACCAACCATAATTTCTCTTAGCCACAATGGTGTCCTGCCTTCAAAATACAGTAATTAATTTGTGGCACAAATTTGTGAGAGTAAACAACCAATATTAGATTTGACAAAAGCCCCTCTTCAGGAGGTGGAACTCATCTTTGACAGTGCTTGCATGACCAAGAACCCCGAGACAGCCTTCCCAGGGACCTTAGGTAAAAGAAAATACAACTGTTCTGAAAAAGAAGAAGAGGAGGGGGAAGAGGAAGAAAAATGGGGCAATAAATTTACTCACTCATAATCAATCTATAACAACATGGTTAGATGTATCACAGCAATAGCACACTCCTGATACCAATTGTGGTGATATTTTATTTGTGCTGAAATGTGATGATATTTTATTTGTGCTTTGATAAATAAAGCTTGCCTGGAGATCAGGGGGGAAAGGCCAGCCATTTTAAGTAAACAATGTCAGGCAGCACACTCCTTTAATCCCTTAGCAGGCTGGATCTCTGTATGTTCAAGGCCATACTAGGGAACAGAGCCAAATGTGGTGACATATGCCTTTAATCCCAGTACCAACCATAGAGTCCTGGAGGTCTGTAAAGACAGACAGTGACAAGGAAGTAAGGTAGATGGGCTAAGAGCCAATGAGAGGGCAGAACAGCAAGGCATATAAAGACATGGATAGACAGGAAGTAGCACGCATTTGGAAGCTGCAGAGTTGATGAGGTAAGGTTGGCTGATGGCTTTCCCTAATTCCCTGATCTAAGGCTTTCTAAGGCTTTCACCCCTATATTTGACTCTGTGTTTTTTATTTAATAAGACCATTTAGAAATTTGTCTACAACCAATTTCTCTTTCAGTTTTGATTTCTATTGCTATGTAAGAAACAGCATAAGCAAAAGCAACTTGGGAAGAAATTATTTGTTTGGCTAATCAATCCTGATCATCAATCATCATGAACTGAATAAAGGGCAGTAAACCAAATCAGCAACCTAGAGACAGGAACTAAGGCAGAAGTCATGGATAAAAATTCATTACCAGTTTGATCTCCATATCTTTTTCTTCCTGCATTTTTATTCAAACCAGGACCACATGCACAAGAGTTGCCTTGGCCAGGGTTTTTCTGCACAATAATAGAGCACTGACTATAACAAAAGTTATAACAAGACTGACCATGCTGTTTATTGGAAGAATATGTAAGACTTTGGAACTTGGGACTAGAAAAGTGGCTGAACACTTTAAGAGGGGATTAATG
The DNA here is from genome assembly GCA_902168415.1 of Peromyscus melanophrys. Taxonomy (NCBI): domain Eukaryota; kingdom Metazoa; phylum Chordata; class Mammalia; order Rodentia; family Cricetidae; genus Peromyscus; species Peromyscus melanophrys. The sequence goes on along the minus strand of CABHPR010149288.1, from coordinate 12,287 downwards.
GGCCACCCTAACAGAAGCATGGAAGATAGTGATGCTGAGGGTGATCAGAACTGTGGGAGCCCAGGTCAAGAAGTTTCAGAGGGGAAGGATATTACTAAGTGGCTTACAGACCATTCATTCTTGTGATATTTGGCAAAGAATGTGGCTGCTTTTTCCTTGTCCTAAAAATCTGCCTGAGGCTAAATTCAAAAGTTTTAGATTAATGGTATTGGAAGAATAATGTCAGCTTAGTATTGATTGTGTCATGGTTTTTTGGTAATCACTTTTAGGCAGATATAATGAAAAGGAGCAAGCTGGGCAAAGAGAAATACAATATGTAAAGTTTAAGGAGAAAAGAAGCACCAGGAAATGTAGTAGAGCTAAGTCTAGTGCTCAAGGATATAAAAAGTTTAAAGAAAATCCTGATGCTAAACAGAACAAAAGGAATGATGACCTCAGGACAATATGTTAAGCTTCCATCTTGTGAAAAGAGATTTTAAAAAAGCTTAAGCAGTTAGAGAAACCATCAAGAACAGAAAGCTGATGCAAATGTAGTTGGAAGAGAGAACCAAAAAACAGCTCCATCAAGGAGCAGAACTTGGCAGCTTTGGCCACGTGGTTCTGACTTTAGAGTCTGAGATACAGGAAAGGGGTTGTTGAATCACCCTCAGTGGTTAAGAAAAGGTTGCTGAGGTAAGGCATGTGTCAGAAGTGTCTCTGCATGGAGGCCTAGAGAGGCCATTGTGTGAATGCATGAAGGTGAAGACTACAATGTGTTGGAGACCCTAAGGTACTGGAGATGCCAGAGTCATAGGATACCTGCCAAGAAGTGCTGCAGACTGTGAAACCAGCCCAAGAGAGAGAAGTGTGTTGCAGTCAACAATTCGAAAAGGACTTGGATATCTAAAGAGTGCTTTGACATCAGAAAATTCAGAATTTAGAGTTTGTCCTGTTGGTTTACAGTCTTGCTTTGGCCCAATATTTCCCCACTATGACCTCATCCTTTTCTTTTGGAATGGTATTGTAAATTCTGTGTTGGAAGTATGTGATCTGCTTTTTAATTTTAATTTTACAGGGCGTTACACTTACAGGATTGCCATGAGTCTCAGAAGAGATTTTAAACTTTTGACTTTTAAACAGTGTTGAAATTGTGGCAGACTATGGGGATTTTTGAAGTTGGACTGAATGCAGTTTTGCATTATGATATGACTACAAGCCAAAGAAGGGTAGGGAGTGGGATGTGGTGGTTTGAATAAGAATGGCCTCCTATAGGCTCATATATTTGAATGCTCAGTCACCAGGGAATGGCACCATTTGAAAGAATTAGAATAATTAGGGTGTGTGGACTTTTTAGAGAAAATGTGTCCTTGGAGTTGGGCTTTTAGGTTTCAAACCTCAATGCCAGGCACAGTCTCTCTCTCTCTCTCTCTCTCTCTCTCTCTCTCTCTCTGCCTTCAGATCAAGATACTTTTCAGCTACATTTCCAGCATTATGTGTGCTATTATGCTTCTGCCATGCTGTCCACCATGGTGATAATGGGCTTAACTCAAACTGTAAGCAAATCCCCACTTAAATGTTTTCTTTCATAAGAGTTGCCTCGGCCATGGTGTCTCTTCACAGCAGTAGAACAGTATTAAGAAAGCAAGCAAATAATTAATTGCTATTTAGCATGTTTTGAAGTGTGAATTGTAGAAGTAATTAAATCAAGATAAATCAGATATCCTTTGCTCACAGATTGTCTATCTGTAGCGAGAATATTTAAAGCCTACTAGGAGGAATTTTTGAGAGTACACTTTATTATTGGCTACTATAATCACCATATTGTACAATATGAAGCAATCCACAATTCAAATGATTTAGGGCATGCCATTTTATTTTAAGTTTCTTTGACTTTGCCACACATCTTTTTTTTTTTTTTTTTTTTTTTTTGGTTTTTCGAGACAGGGTTTCTCTGTGTAGCTTTGTGCCTTTCCTGGAGCTCACTTGGTAGCCCAGGCTGGCCTCGAACTCACAGAGATCCGCCTACCTCTGCCTCCTGAGTGCTGGGATTAAAGGCGTGTGCCACCAACGCCCGGCTACTACACATCTTATTTACAAAGGATAAAAATAAATAATAGGAATATTCAAGGTAAGAACAACAATATATGTGGACTAATTTAGAATTTTAAAATTTGTCTTCAAATAATATTAATACTTGACTTGATATTTAAAATTAATTAACTTTTACATGTTTAATATAAACATGTAAATATAAAATATAAGCCTATAACTTCCCCTTCTTTTTCCTTCCTCTATACCCTCTCATTTCCCCTATTTCATCTCCTCAATTCCTCTCATGTGTGTCCAACAAATTGAAAGCCTCTTTATATTATACAGTATATGCTTATAAAGATAAATACAATACGCTAATCTGTTTTTGTTTTACTGTATATATGGTTTAAGGGACAACCATTTTGTTTTAGATAAATCAGGGAGATCAACCCTGAGAGAGCCTAATTTTCCCTTTCGAAGCAAACATTAGATCTGTGTCTAGGGTTGGGACCTTATGATATAGCCTTCCTTCTATGTTAGCATATCTATTGCTATAGACATTTTTCAAGTTCTCTTTACGGAAACATTTCTAAGAAAACCAGAATCACTGGTAATCTGAATCATATAGTCTTTCTATCACCTCCTCTTCAATAATACCTGAGCCATAGATGTAATAGCTATGATGCTAACGTATCTATTGGAGCCAGGCTGTTGATCTTTTCAACTTGTCTATGGATAGATTTCTTTAATGGTCTCCACTTGCTTTAGGGAGCAACTATTGTTGATGAGAAGTTGTCTCTACACTTATCTATAGGTATAATGGTAAATTTTAGCATATAGTTGCTTGTCTAGCAAAGTGGCATTATTAGATTCTCTTCCAAGAACCATGAGCACACTAGTCCCAAGTATTTCACTGTTTCTAGTACTAGCCATGATTTTCCTCCTGTGGCATGGGCATTAATGGAGAGAGATCTGTTTATCACCAACCTGTGAGTGCCACCACTGCACCTTTACAGATGTCTTGCCATTCTTATCCTTATTGTGGTTCATAGATATCACAGCAAAGTAGGACTGTGAATTGCTTCCCTCATTTGGCTGCCTGCATAGAACTTTCTGAAACTATGAAAGCTTGACTACCGGAAAGAGGCTTTCAGATTAGATCCAGTTACAATAAATGAATCCTGTTTCTTATGTCTGGTGTGTGTTCAGCAATAGGGGTTTCAATGCTGGCACTAAAACAGACATGCAAACCAATAGAATAAAATAGAAGAATCAAACATATATATGGGGAACTACAGTCACTGGATATCTGAACAAAAGTCTAAAATGACACACTGGAGAAAATACATCTTCAATAAACTGGTCTGTAAAATTGGATGTCCTCATATAAAAGAATGAAATTAGACCCATATGTATCACCTTTCACAAAAATGAAATCCAAGTGGAATAAAGATCTCAATTTGAAACATACTATATTAAAATTGATAGAGGAAAACATATGCAGTACCCTATAATTCATAGGTATAAGAAATCACTTTTCTGAATAGGCTTCTATTTGCTAGAGAATTAAGAACCACAGCTAAACAGAAGAACATCATGAAACTAAAAACAATTCGTGTAGGTAAAGAAACAACCAATTAAGTGAATAAGAAACCTACAGAATGGTAAAGAATCTTTACCACATAAACATCTGACAGAGAATTAATATCCAGATGTAGAAGAACTCAGAGTTAAGGAAACAATAACCCCTGAAAATGCTTAAGAGATCTAAACAGAGAATTCTTAACACATGTAACAAAAATGTCTAATCAATATCTCATATAATGTTCATCATCTTTAGCAATTAATACTTAAAAATTAAAAATCCCTTGGAGATTGCAGCTCACCCCAGTAATGATTGCTAAAATCAACAAAACAACTGGTAAGACATGTTGGCAAGTTTGTGGGGAAAGAGGAACTTTCATTTTCTCATTAACTGTTGATAAAATGCAAACAAATGTACTCAGTTTGGAATTCAGTACCACAAATCTTAAAAAAAAAAACCTAAAAAAACTATATTATGAATAAACTATGCTAGTTCTTTGTATATTTCCAAAGTACCCCATAGTGTACTCCATAGACACTTGCACATCAATGTTTATTGCTGCTCTGTTCACAATATCTAGGAAATGGAAACAACTAAAATAGCCTTCAACTGATGAATGAATAATGAGAATGTGGTAAGTAAGCACTGCGGAATGCTACTCAGCTGAAAAGAAAACTGCAATGTAGAAATTTGCAGATAAAGGAATGCACTTAGAAAAATTATTTTAGGTAGATATGCCAAACCAGAAAGACACATTTCATGTTCCTTTCTATCTAGGATTCCTAACTTCAAATCCTCAGATCTGAGTATATAAAATAGAGAAATCAAATAAAATGAAACCAGGACAGTATAAAGGGACTATTCTTGGTATGGGCCGTTGGAAGAGGAATAGCAGGATTTGAAGGTGTTATGATAGGAAATTGGAAAATGGGGAAGGAATTTTATCTTGGAGGTTGTGGTAGGGTCATAGAAAAGGGCAAGAAGGGAGAAGAACCAAATAGCATCGAAGTTGTCTGAAAAAGGCTCAAGGAATCATATTACTTTATATGGAACTTAAATTAAGCAAAATTATAAGCAAGACACACAAATATACTATTACATGTTATGTTATATATTTGTATATGTGTATGTATGTATATTAAACAGAATTATGCCACCTAAGCTGACAGCACTCCCCAAAACTACCATAGAATATGTAACACCTCCTTTCAGTGGTTGGTTAGGTAGTCCAAAAGAATCCCAATATTTGTTCTGATTTATAAGACAAACTCATGAAATTATTTAAGCATTGATTTCAAACAGATAAACAAAATTCTTAAATCCAAAGGAAGGCTGAATATTATGAAAATAGTATTATTCAAGTGTTTAATAGACTGTTCTATGTTCTTCCTGAAATCTTCAAAACCTACATCATACATTTTTGACCATTAACTTTTAAATTCCATTTTAATATTGAGCTTGACAGATTAACATTGAGTAGTAGTAAAGTTTAACAAGGTATTTTTATTTGTGGCTTATAGAAAATTGTTCACATATATTTCACAAATTTAAAAAGGTTTTTGGAAACCATCTTGTGTGAGAGACAGAGCCCATGCCCTGCACTGCCTAGATCACCAGAAATAAGAAAATGGATAGCCCAGAGACCTAAGGGAGTACCAAACAAAACTGGCAAAAAAAAATCAATGAAATGATTCCTAATGATATTCTATTATACTCTTAGATCAGTGCCTTGTCCAGAAATCATCAGATAAGTTGGTTTCCTCTGGGCAGCCTATGGGAGCCAGTACAGAGACCCACATCCAGACATTATGCAGAGAGAGAGAGAGAGAGAGAGAGAGAGAGAGAGAGAGAGAGAGATGCTGTGGAATAATGCTTTTGTACACTGGTTTAATAAAATGCTGATTGGCCAGTAGCCAGGCAGGAAGTATAGGCGGGATAAGCAGACAAGGAGAATTCTGAGAAGAGGAAGGCTGAGAGTCAGGAGATGCCAGACTGCTATCTAGGAAGCAGCATGTAATGGAACACAGGTAAAGCCACGGAACATGTGACAACATATAGATTAACAGAAATGGGCTGAATTTAAGTGTAAAAGCTAGTTAGTAGTAAGCCTGAGCTAAAGGCCAAGCAGTTTTAATTAATATAAGCCTCTGTGTGCTTAATTGGGGGATGCAAGTGGGAGAGATTTGTCCCAACCACCAGCAGGTCAGTACACAGGAAATCTTCCGACTGTAGAGAGACTCTAAACTGAAGGTATCAATCCCTTGGAGCTCAGGAAACACCCAGAAGAGGGGGAAGATAACAAGAACCTTAAAAGGTCTTATTAAACAAAAAACCCAGAGCCAGATATTGGGGTGCAAAGCTGAGAGATCAGAAAAGCAGAAAGAAGCCAGTCATGTTCTGATTACTCAGAGATCCTCCTCCAAAGAGAGCTACTTCCTGTATACCCACGCCTATATGCCTTTCTGTTCTGTCATCTCATTTTCTCTCCAACCAGCTACATCACTTCCTCTTCCTGCCCAGTTGTGTCACTTCCCGTCTCTCTGTACAGAGTTCCAAACCTTTATGTTTAATAACTGTTGGAATTTAAGGCATGTGCCACCACTCCTGGTTCTGTTCCCAGTGTGGCCTTGAACTCACAGAGATCCAGACAGGATTAAAGGCATGTGCTACCATTGCCTGGCTTCTATATTTAACATAGTGGCTAGCTTTTTCCTCTGATTCTTAGGTAAACTTTACTGAGGGACACAGATTAAAATATCACCACATATACACCATATATACACATAAATATTGCACATATACAATATATGCAAGCAATAAATACATCAACAATGTCTAGTCCATTAGCATTTGACAAATTCAGAGAAAATATTCCATTATCCATCCTATTTTATGAGTCCAAAATGTACCTAATTCTCTTTCTATCCTATCTTGTATTACCAACATAAAACTATCTTTTGATGTCTTTCAAACTTATACACTTAACACCTCTTAGTGAATTTCTTTTCTGAATTCTTTTTTTTTTTTTTTTTTTTTTTTTGGTTTTTCGAGACAGGGTTTCTCTGTGTAGCTTTGCGCCTTTCCTGGAGCTCACTTGGTAGCCCAGGCTGGCCTTGAACTCACAGAGATCCGCCTGCCTCTGCCTCCCGAGTGCTGGGATTAAAGGCGTGCGCCACCAACGCCCGGCCCTTTTCTGAATTCTTAACAAGGAAAACTATAACTGTAACTCTCTAATCTTCAACTCCCTCATAGACCAGAGAAGGAAATAATATTACCTAGTAAAATAGGAAGTGTAAACAAACAACTTCCAAAAAAATGTGAGTTATGACAGAAACAGCAAGCAGCCTGGACAATCACACGAGGTTTCTCTGCAATGTTGGGGCATCATTTTTGGCCTACATGCTTAGCATATCTGACAGACTCATTTGTGAAGCAGGATTTTCTAAAGAGCTTTCCTGCTTTGTCTTGACAAAGATCAGCAGTCCTTTGTTTTATGTCCTGCTTGTTGTCCATTTTGGACAGTATGCTGCCAGCAGTTGAGGTAAGGGCACTTTTTTGCCTAGTGGCTAACTTTTGCCACAATGAGAATAAACTCCATATGGAGTTTCTTCAAGGCCCACCATTTTTTCCAAAGTAGATTGGTACTGCCAGGAGCAGACATGACTCATAGTCAGAAGAAGAAGAAGAAGAAGAAGAAGAAGAAGAAGAAGAAGAAGAAGAAGAAGAAGAAGAAGAAGAAAACACCTTTAATTCCAGAACTCAGGAGGCAGAGCCAGGCGGATCTCTGTGAATTAGAGGCCAGCCTGGTCTACAGAGTGAGATCCAGGACAGGCATCAAAACTACACAGAAAAACTCTGTCTTGAAAAAAAGAAAACAAAAACAACAACAATAAAACCCACCTTAAATGCCATATTCTGTAGATCTCTGAAGGGTTTGAAGATAAACTATCTAAAATATATCTCTGCTTGAACTTGAAAACATACCTAATATGACAATTAGTTCAATTATAATGACTAATTACTAATTTACAATTCTTAATACCCTAATTAGTTTTTTTTTAATTTTTTATTTTTTTTATTTATTTTTGGTTTTTCGAGACAGGGTTTCTCTGTGTAGCTTTGCGCCTTTCCTGGAGCTCACTTGGTAGCCCAGGCTGGCCTTGAACTCACAGAGATCCACCTACCTCTGCCTCCCGAGTGCTGGGATTAAAGGCATGTGCCACCAACGCCCAGCCTAATTAGTTTTTAATAATAACTTTCAAGGATTAGCAAATGGCATTACATTATTAAGTGAACTGTATAGGTACAATACCTTGTGAGAAATATATGTACAGTACTTTCTAACAAAATCAATCTCAAATTTGTATCAATATATATGATTTGTATACAATATAAAAAAATCTAACCCAATGTAAAATACTAAAGCTAGTAATTGCCTTATAAAAGTAGATTCAATGATCTACCTTTTTATCTATATCATATTTATATCCTCTCTTTTTTCTTTTCAGAGTAGATTAAATAATCTACACTTTATTCTATCATTTATATATCCTTTTATTTTCAGAGTAATTTTAATAATCTACCTCTTATCTATATCCTCCTTTTCCATTTTCTTTTTTTTTTCATAAAAGAACCTTAAATCTAATCTCCTGTGTTCAGTCTTTTTCCTGACCATTAACAATTACAACTTATAACCCACCATCCTAAACAATGACAATTATCCAAAACTCATAGAAAAACCAAAAACCACTCATCCCACCTCTTGGGAATGTGGGTGTCATGTTGTTAAAATTACTCCATGCTGTTTGGACGCAAAGGCATCTTTAGGGGATCCTAAAAAGAAAAAAAAATTGAGTTAATTGTCAAGTTCTGGGAAAGGTAGCTGTATCATTTGTTGTCCAGTCTTTGCATAATGTGAAAGTGCAGGTCTTATCTCAAGTCCTTGCTCTAGTAGTCTATCAGACTAGATAATCTCAGCTAGCTTTCTTGAAATTGTTCTGAGTAGTTTGTAGTCCAAAGCAGATCTTTGGGTGGTGTTTGTCAGCTTAGTGGTATTATCATAATCCTTATGAAATCGTCATTCTGGGTACCCATCATCTTTCTGGAGACTTCAATTTCACTGTTAGGCTTGGCCATGATTCTTGCAGAAAACTGATAGAGACTAAAACATGAAAACATGTAAAAGAAGATAGATGAGGCCTATTTTCTAGAATTAATTAGTGTTCCATATGAACATTAATATCATAACAAAAGTTTAAATATATATATATTAATCTTATAAATTTTGATGTAAAATTCATACCTTAAAAGTTTTAAAGAATCAAAATAGAACCAAAGAATTAGTGAAAATAGAATGGTCCCTTAATTTTGGTGTTCTTCTGTCCTATATCAGATGGCTCTTATGACATGATACAGAGATTTTTTTTTCATTTTCCTTTTAACAAACATTCATGCATTTAGAGAAAGAGTGAGCCATTCTTCAACTCCAAAGCCAGCTTTAATTTTTAATTGAACTGGGACTACATAAACACCATTTGTTATGTGTCTGTAGAGAAGAGCAGAAACAAACTTTTAGGAAGACTTATGAAATTTTATATGCGATATACCAATAGGCCAATTTACTCTTTTCCTTGGGACATTTATTCTGGATAATTTGTCCTTTTTCTTCAGATATTTCATTTGTCCAGTATTCCTCAGATTCCTTAGCCTTCATTCTCCTGAAAGACAAAAAAAAAAAAAAAAAAAAAAACCACCAAAAAAAAAAAAAACCCAAAAAACAAAAAACAAAAAAAACTTCCCCAAGCCTAACATCCCTTTTGGCAAGTTATATCTGACTAAATGAAAAGCATTTGTTGTGGTTTAAGTTAGTTTAAATTGGATGATCATGCTGGTGGATGAACTATCACTTCTTTTAATTAAGAGGTCTCTTTTGTGCAAATAGAACCTTTATCAATTTTGATGGTATCCATAGCTTTTCTTCTCCTATAGAAACAAAAGCAAAACCTTGTCCACAATGTAATACATATCCTGGTTTCCATTCTGAGATCAGCACATCTTTAAAGCATATAGGCTGATTTAATTCTGAATTTTTTTTTTAATTATCC
>CABHPR010149287.1:35879-59379 GCA_902168415.1 Peromyscus melanophrys | reverse complement strand
ATCAGGTGTGAGTGTAGTTATATCACACTGTTTCTACTCTATCAGGTATGAGTATAGTTATATCACACTGTTTTGAGTTGCTGCTTGCTTGATAGATTGACTTCCACTCTTAGACTGTCAATCTCTAGATGTCCTTACAATTGAGCATGTATTTGGTAAGAGATAGTTAGATCTAGTTTTTTAATACATTTAGCTGCTCTGTATCTCTCTGTTGGTGATTTGAGGCCATTTACATCTAATATTTTTATCAAGAGATGTTTATTAATTCCTATTATTTTATCATCTCCCCCAGTTGTTTAGAGTGTTGTTTGTTCTTTCCTTTTTCTCCTTTTAGTACTAGGAGTTTACTCATTTATTGTGTTAGGCTTGATGGATTCCTTCCTAGATCTCTTTTGTTAATTTATTCTTCTCATGAAATGTACTCTTTCCTGTTTCCTCATGACTGAGACTGTCTTCCTTCTGTGTGTAGACAATTCTTCTAATAATCTTCTACATTTGCTGACTTGATGGTCACAAGCTGTGTTAGTTTGTGCTTGTTTTGAAATGTCCTTATTTCTTTGTCAATTTTAAATGATAACTCAGCTGGATATAGCACTCCTAGTTGGCCGCAGCTTACCTTCAGGGTGTATCACTACATGGTTCCTTGGTTTTTAGGATTGCTGATGGGAGGTTTAATGTGGTACTTGCTCTTGTACATAAGTTATTTCCTTCTTATAGCTTTCAGTGTTCTCCTTTGCTTACTCCTGACATCTTGACTAGACTGTATCATAGGGATACTCTTCTCTGGTCATGTCCATTTAGAGATTCTAAATGCCTTGTATTTGGACATCCATTTCTGTCTTTGGATTTGAGACTTTCAGTTATAATTTTATTTAATAAACTCTCTATGCCTTTATTTTTTATCTTGGATCCTCTTTCTAGCTTGTGGAGTCTTAGGGTTAGCCTCTAGGATGTCTTTCAGAGTTCTTGGACATTGTGGTCACTCTATTTAATTTTCCTTTATTGATGTCTCACTGTGGTATTTTTTTTTTACTTTGTCTTCCAACCTTAATATTCTTTCTTCTGCTTGGTTGATGAGTTTCACTATATTTTGTGTTTGATTCACTGAATTTTTCATTTCTGACTTTTCTAATTTTTTTTCTTTCACAATCTTAATTTCCTTGTTGGATTTTTCTTCCATTTTGATGAACGTTTTATCCATATTGCTGGTTTTGTTATGCATTTTTCTAACTTTTTCCTTGATGATATTGACTTTAGTCTCAGATCCCACCAGTCACCAAGGGCAGGGCTACAATCTTAATTAGCTTCAGCATCAACTTAATAAAGCCCTGAGTCATCTGAGGGAGTCTCAACTAGGGGATTTCCCAGATCACAATTGCTTGTGTTAATGTCTGTGAGGGACTGTTTTGATATAGAAGGTCTCAGCCTGTTATGGGGGACACCATCCCTAGGCAAATGAGCCTGAACTCTTAAAGTTACCTGAGCATGAGCTGAGGAGTGAGCTAATGTTTCTCTGTGGTTTCTGCTCTGGTTCTTGCCCTGACTTTCCTCAATGATTGATTGTGAACTGGAAGTGTAAATCAAATGAACTCTTTCTTCTCCAAGTTGCTTTTGGTCAGAAGGTTTAGCCCAGTAACAGGATGGACACTAAGGTAGTGTCTTTGCACACTTCACTTGCATCTTGTCAGAGTCTGGCCCTCCTGTTTTCCATATCTGCCATCTCAGGCTGTCTTTCTGGGGCTGTGGTGGATCATACATTTATGCTCATTGCTTATAGTTGTTTTCCATTTTCAGGCCCTCAAAGAAGTTCAGTTTTAAACAGTTGACTCTATCTCAATATGCTGTCTGATTCCTTCCCTCTGTGTCATACAGGGACTGGACAGGATTCCCTCTAATGCTGACACACCCACAGAGGAAGCCTTGTCTTTCCCAAACCTGCAACTGGTTTTGAGGCTTGTGAAGTCTGAGTTTATCTTGGAGATAGGACTCAAGAAGTTCCCTGCTCCTCTTCCCCCTTCAGAACTTTCCTGGACTCAGCTTCCTTTGAGAACATCAGCTGACTCGTCCCCTGCACTTTTCAGGTGTCCTATTACAGCTTTGTGAGTACGAAGCTCATTCCCCACTTTGTGACAGTCTAGTCTCTCATTCCCACTCTTCCTCATGGATCACAGGGAGACACTATCTTCTCCAGAAGTCTATACAATGTTATCAACACACTCCTCTTGATGCTTTCTTTTTTTGTGACTATAAATTGAAAATGATAATTAGTGGTTAATTTCCTAATGTATGCATTTTATAATATCAAAAACTGTTGAGAGGAGAAATATTTCTCAGTTTCTGAGATCAAATAATATATGTATTGATCTATCATTAGCTATACTCATGCATACTCTGCCTGGGGTCTTGCCTCTGGTCTGTTTAACTTAACTCTTCCCATGTGAGAGGGCTTCCTCTGTGTAACCGCTTCTACTTCTCATCTTTGTTGAGAACTTGCTATAAGACTGACTTTGGCTTCCATCATATCTATATGAGGGTATTTTACTTTTTGTATTTCAGTAAAAACACGTAGCAAATTGATGTAATGTCCAGTTTCTCACTGGCTACTCGGCCCAATAGGTTGACAACTTTCACTGATGGATTTCAAGGTAGTTCCTAAATGTCCTGTATTTTGTGTATATGACTGAGAGGTGGCTTATGCCTGGGTTCTCAACTGAAATTTTGCAAACAGACCGTGGCATTTTTGCAACTTCTTTCTACCCTCCTTCCTCCTCCTTTTATTTCTGTCCTCATTCAAACCTGCATCAGTAGACACTCAGTAAACATTCAGCTGAATGGAAAGATTCTCTCTTTAATATCCCAGAGCAGGTGCTTTAAAAACAATAGAAAATTTTATTTTAAAACAGCAATTTCTGGAGTGGGCTGTTGTCTTAAAATAATAAACATTGTAGATACAAAAGCACAGCTCTTACCTCAAAGGAGATAAGAGTTTATCCTGAAGCCAAAAGAATAAGTGACCACGGCAGGGAACACAGATTTGAGTTCCCCCAAATTCCATGTTCCAAAATGCTAACAGTTTGATGGCATTTTTATAGAAACATAAAAAGGAAGCCATAAATTAAAGCACTTTCCAAATACATTGATAGGAACATTAGGTAAGTGGGTGTCTTAGTTAGGGTTTTATTGCTGTGAAGAGACACCATGACCATGACAATTCTAATAAAGGAAAATATTTAATTGCGACTGGCTTACAGTTCAGAGCTTAGTCCGTTATCATCATGGCAAGAAGCATGGCAGCATGCAGGCAGACATGGTGCTGGAGAAGGAGCTGAGAGCTCTACATCTGGATCCACAGGCAGCAGAGAGTGAACTGACTTGAGCTTCTGAAACCTCAAAGTGTGCCTCCACAGTGACACACTTCCTCCAGCAAGGTCACACCTCTCAGTAGTGCTATGCCCTATGTGCCAAGTGTTCAAACATATGAGTCTGTGGAGGCTGTTCTCATTCAAACTACCACAGTAGGTTAAAGCAAAGTGGGGAAATTTCTGCTGTGAGCTTCAGATGCTATATGACAACTCTTAGCCTTTTGATTGGGGGAAGCTAGTGAACTGTTAAGGCATCTCAGAAGGTTTTACCTGTAAGTCCCAAGGATGTTAAGTTGTTTATAGATATGGGCGAGAATTGTTCCTTGTGGGGGATGACTTAGCCCAAGATAAATTGTAATCAGACTCTGGACCTGCAACTTTCCAACCTCACACAATCGCTGACGTCGTCACCGCCTTTCAGAAGGCTCAGTGGGAGATGAGGCTCCTTTCAGTGACTCTTTACAATGTATGTGCCCTCTGGAAAACTTAGTGATACAACACACCTAAATGAGAAACTGTCACCTTAAATTTTTAATGTGGTTTATCTCCGTTGGTTTTCATTTCCCACTGAAGTTGTCATCTGTTCATAGAACAGTGCTAGCAGCCAAAGGACCTGGCAGGCCACTAGAAGATTCACAGCAGACAAGTTTCCCCTTCTGAGTGTGTAGATTTGAAATGACTGAACAGTGGAAGTCAGTCCACCACTAACATGTATGGAACTGTGGGTGTTAGTTTGCTATTAAAATATGCATTAATTTTTGGCAGAGGTATAAATGTCCGTACATTTCCTAAAGCTTGATTTCTCAGTCCATATAGAAAGCTACAGTCTCCACTGCACCAGCTGGAAAAGCAAGTCAACTTTTTCTTTATTAAAGGTCCATTTTGTTTTCTTGGCGAAAGTATGAAAGTATGTGGGTGAATTTTTATTGCTATTGATCACTAGAAAACCCATTGGAAAGACTAGAATACTGAGTGAGGCAGAGAGGGAACCTGTGCACAGGATATAGCATCCTGCTTTGGCTACATCAAAGGTGTTTCCGAAATGGCCCTTTGAGTTGCTACTTTTGCTGGGTCTACTCAACCTAAACAATGTCTTGTCAATAAAGGGCCACATAAAGCATGAGTGGTGTGCCTTAGGTATGCACACAGTGTGTGCTTTCAAATGATGTCTTTTCTTTGCTGTTATAAACCAGATATCTCAACCAAGTGGTAGGTTAGGGTTAAAGTTTGGACTGGGCATAGGAAATAATTGTCATAAGGAAAGAACAGATAGAACTCTCCTCCACAGATGAAAGGCTCTTTTGAGCCTACCGACTGGCTGTATTTTCCTGTGGGCAGTTAAAATTTTTAATATTTCTTTAACACCAGGAGCTCAAATTATTCTAGGTGAGAAAGTATTTTTAAGAATGTGTATTTTGGGAGGCTTGCTCTATATGTAATATATGCATGTATGAAGAAAAATAAAAAGATTTTATTTCTACAGTGCAACAAAACACAATTATTTTTGACATGCTGACATCTGACACAAAATGACATTGATACTCAATCTTCTCTGAACACATTTTCTTTCTGTTGTCTTGCTGAAAGTCCTTAAATCAATTTCTCTTGGTGTCCATTTCATTCTCTTTGATACGATTGGTAGCTCTGAAATTTGCAGACTGGCTTCAGCTTTTAATATAGTGTTGTTATTACAGGAAAAGAAAAAGAACAGAACAGAACAGAACAGAACAGAAAAGAAAAGAGTCTCCCCTTGAACGTTTAAGAGGCACAGATGAAAGGTAAGCATTGAAGGAGCAGTTAGTGTCAAATTCTTGATTTTTTTTTTTTTTTTTTTTTTGACAGTGAAGTGTGCTTTCCACAGAACTGTGGCTTTGGGGACCCTCTAGAAAGCATCGACAGCATCTTTATTCAAAGAAGCTATTTCAGTGGTCTTATTATGTCACTAAAAAAATAAAACCTCTCGTGAGGGTTGGTGAGATGGCTCAATGGGAAGAGGGGCTTGCTGCTAAGCTTGATGACCTGAGTTCAAGTTCCTGAACTCACATGGTGGAAGAAGAGAATCAGCTCCTTAGAAACTCAATCATGCTGTCCTTTGATCTCCACACATGCTGTGGCATGTGCATGTACATGCATAAGCACAAATAAAAAAGAAATGAAAAAAAATAAAAACCAATCTTGTAAGTGATCTATGAAGTAATACTTGGGGCATAGTTCAGAGACAGTGGTGATGTCCAACCTAAGGCACCAATTAATGGTCGTTTTCCTCAGAGTAAGTACACAGGACCAAGTCCCAAGAGTTAGTCTATGTGCTTATTGCATTAGGTGCAAGTTACTCTTTCTGGAATCCTCTGCTTCTCATACACAGCTGGCATTCCACAGACAATATTAACACCAAAAATATTGGTTTTGACAGTGGTATAAAATTTGCCTCATCAAAACGTTTGATTTTTTAATAACACACACAGAAATAAATTCTAGGTCCAGATAAACTGTATTTTGAAAAACAATCATTTCTAAAATTTCAATAAAACTGGAAGTTCTGATCTCTTCCTCCAAGGATTTCACACTGCATAAGTCATACTTAGATGAGAACTACTACATTATAAGGCAATATAATCAAATGCTGAGCACTGTGATGGAGATTATGCACAAGGGAGGAACTGGAGGAAAAGAAAATTCCCTGAAGAAAGTCCTTCATTTACTTAAGCTAAGCCTCTATAAAAATGTTGAGTGCCCACAACGTGAGCACTGTGATGGAAGGAACTGGAAAATAAGGTTCAGGAGTAGTGTTGGAGCTATAGTGGAGAAGAGTAGTATATTCATGGTTAACTTAATACATCTTGTTTATTCTCAAATAATTATGTAAAAATTGTACTAAAACACAAGAGTTTAAGAATGATTATGAAGATTTTAAAACTTGACGTTCATGTTTACTAATCTAGATTTTAGCTAGGATAATGAGGACCTAGTTACATTAGCTAATAAAATGACTTTCATTTTTTACACTGAAACTTTACACATAATGTTCTTAAACTCAACCATCTAAGTCCTGGAGTGAAATGTCATGGTCATGATGCTAGCTGTGTACCTCTTACTGAAAATCTGCCATGCTCGTGTTTACCTGGTTGACAAGCCTAAGCTCTCACTCAGGCGAGAGGACCCCTGTCAATGAGGGCTCTCTAGATACTCCTGGTTTTATTTTTCCCCTTTCTTCATCCAGTGTGAATGAGCAAAGGATTTCTGAAGTTTCAAAGTATTGCTTAGGGATTAGTAGCCTTGGAGACCATTGAGGATGGCCTTCCTGTTGTCAGCTTTGGGTCCTGCCTCCCATCTTCCCACCACACTAGAAGGGAAGTTTCATAACCGCACCTCCTTAGGGATAGGTGGAGGTACTGGGCTTTGTTGAAGCCCGTTAAGGGAAAGCTACTTTGTCCTGTTGAAAGGAATAGATGCTGAGTTTGACCTCTGGTTTTGAGTGGAGACTTGACATTCTGATCTACTTCAAAGATTGGAACAGTGGTTCGCAACCTGTGGGTCAGGACCTCTTTGGGTTGAATGATCCTTTCACAGGGGTCACCTAAGACCATCAAAACCCATAGATATTTACATTATGATTCATAATGGTAGCAAAAATACAGTTATGAAGTGGCAACAAAAATAATTTTATGTTGCGGGTCACCACAACATGAGGAACTGTATTAAAGATCATAGCGTCAGGAAGGTTGAGAACCACTAGATTAGAACATTGCATACAATTGTCTCCTCTCTTAAGAGTTAATCCAGCTAGCCTGTCAATCACCTGCCCAGGACACCATTCCTGAGGAAAGTAGATTCACCTGAAAACCTGTCAAGAAGATGGGAGGAGTAATTTTTCCCTTAATTGTACACTGTGCTATGCTTCCAGAAGAGTCCCTCTCCACTCGGCTGCCTACTCTTAAGTCTGCCTGCTTTCCTGAATTCTATTTTTAATTAAGACATTTTTATTCATTTTACATACAAACACAGATCCCCGTTCCCTCCTCCAGTCCCTCCACACACACCCCCCATCCACCCCATTCCCTCCTACAAGAAGGTAAGGCCTCCCATGGGGAGTCAGCAGAGCCTGGTACATTCAGTAGAGGCAGGTGCAAGCCCCTCCCCCTGCCTCAAGGCTGTGTGAAGTGTCCCACATAGGTTATGAGCTCCAAAAAGCCAGCTCATAGGCCAGGGATGGTTCAAGCTATATAACTGTCTCACTTAAGCAGAGGGCCTAGTCCAGTTCCATGGAGGCTCCATAGGTGTTGGTCTAAATTTCATGAGTTCCCACTAGTTTGGTTTGGTTGTCTCTGTAGGTTTCCCCATCATGATCTTGATGCCCTTGCTCATAGAATCCCTCTCCACTCTCTTCAACTGGATTCCTGGAGCCACGGCCTGGCTGTGGATCTCTGCATCTGCCTCCATCAGTTACTAGATGGAGGCTCTGTGATGACAGTTAGGATATTCACCAGTCTGATTACTGGGGTAAGCCAGTCCAGGCAACCTCTCCACTATTGCTAGTAGTCTAAGCTGGGGTCATCCTTGTAGATTCCTGGGTGTTGGTGGGAGTGCAAACTTGTACAGACACTTTGGAAATCAGTATGACGGTTTCTCAGAAAATTGGGAATCAATCTTCCTCAAAACCCAGGTATACCATCCTTGGGCATATACCCAAAGAATGCTCAATTATACCACAAGGACACATGCTCAGCTATGTTCATAGCAGCATTATTTGTAATAGCCAGAACCTGGAAACAACCTAGATGGCCCTCAACTGAAGAATGGATAAAGAAAATGTGTTACATATACACAATGGAGTACTACTCAGCAGAGAAAAACAATGACATCATGAAATTTGCAGGCAACTGGATAGAACTAGAAAATATCATCCTGAGTGAGGTAACCCAGACTCAGAAGGACAAACATGGTATGTACTCACTCATAAGTGGATACTAGATGTAAAACAAAGGATTAACCAGACAACAACCCACAGCTCCAGAGAAGCTAGCTAACAAGGAGGACCCAAAGAGGGATGCATGGATCGCCCTGGGGAGGGGAAATAGATGAGATCTCCATGAGTAAACTGGGGGTGGGGTGGGAAAATGGAGGGTAAGGGATGGGGGATGAGAACATAAGGGAATGGGATGGTCAAGGTGGAACAGGGACAGAGTGGGAGAGCAAGGAAAGAGATGCCATGATAGAGGGAGACATCATGGAGGCAGGGAGAAACTGAGTTCTAGTTTTTTTAAAGTAACTTTCACTTTTCCTCCTTTCTATGTCATTTTCAGATACTGACCAGAAACCTCAGCATGACTTCCCTGACTCTCTGAGCTTTCTCACTTTCTCTCTGAAGCCCTTGCTTTCCTTCCTTCAACTGCCTGCTTCCCTCCATCTCTCAGCCTGCCTGCTTTCCTGGACCAAAAGGCGTGACCATCCCTATTCCTCTTCTCCATTGCCCTCCACCTGGAAGCTGCTGAGATTGAGGGTTTGCCTGCCCTGTTGTTTTTCTTTCCCAGTCCAATACAATGGTCCTTGAGCTAGTTTTTGTGCCTGTTTTAAAATTATTTTGTTCATGAGACCAAGATTATAAAAGAGAACCCCAACTTCCCTGGTAACAGTGTCATGTGAGAGCTGGGGTAGTGCTCAGCGCCACAGTGGTTGTCTAGTGTTCATGCAGCCCTGGGTTCAGTCCTTAGCACTACAAAACCCCATCAGAAAACAAACAAGTATCTTGGTATTTAGGAAGTAGCCTTTGCTTTCTTCCCATTTTTTTTTCTAGTTGGAGAATTGCAGGAGAATTCCTTACAAATAGAACCCTGAATCCTTTCTAATGCAACCCCAGGGCTGCAGCAGCTCTCTAACTTCATTACAAGATGGCGCTTCAGCCTCCCTCCTGCTCTCTGCACCCTCAATGCACTCTGCTTATTCTCTTGGCAATGCCTTCTGGAAACAGGAGAAAGGCAAATAATAATAATGTTGAAGTTAGAGGGGGTGGGGAGCAGTCCAAGACAGAAGTTTAGCAATCACATATGAAACAAACTGTTGGGTTGGTATTAATGTGAGGCTATGGGATGTGGGAACGAAACAGAAAGAAACATGGCCATGTTAGGCTTGTAAAAAAGGAGAGATTATGGATAAGAATAATGAATGGTATTCTCATTCGTTTTAAAATAAAAGGGAAATGGGAGGAGTGGTTCTCTGTGTTGGACCCAGTCTTCTCTTTTTGCAGGAATTCTGTTGTCCCTTTAGAAAATATCTAAGCCATTCCAAGGCACATTGGCAGTGACAAGGCGCTGCAGCCTTCACTTGGCACGGCCAGCTCCTGTTGCTGGCAGGACAGAGCATGGACCTCTTTAGCCTCATCCTCTGTTGTTCTCTGCACAGGCGCCAGACACTGGGGCTACTCATGAGGCAAGGCTGGCAGCTGAAGAACCCAGATGCCAAGCTCTGGACTGGACTTCTGTTCGGTTTGTGACTGGCCCCATCCCTGGCATCTGCCCTGGCTTTGCAGCAGCCTGTGCCCCGTCTGCAGAGCTGGGCTCAGGATTAAGCTTCTGTTGCTCTCATAGATGTTCGGTCACTGTTTCCCTTTTGAATTATCCTTGATTATGAGGAATGTCCCTTTATGACACATTCCTCCCTGGTGTCTGCTCAGATGTTGTGCCTTTGCTGCTACGCAGGGGGTTCCAGCCATTGTTAGCAACAGCATGGAAGCACTCTTTCGGCTTAAGAAGATGTAGACCAACACACACATGCTTGTGTTTCCAACACAAATCTTTCTTTTCCTTAATGAGAAGAAATAGTGTGAGTTACACACACACACACACACACACACACACACACACACACACACACTCTAAAGGAATGAGGAGGTGGATTAGACCTGATAGAAGGAGGTTTGTGAGTGCAGCAGTGTCTAAATGACCTGCTAGGATTTGAACATCTCACATCCAAATCCCAAACCTGTCATCCCATTAAGATGAGCATCTTTTTTCATGATTTTTTTCTTAATTTCTGTATCTGAAAATGTAATTTGTTCCAATGACAATCTCTCCAGCTTCACAAGTATCAAAGTTCTGGACACCATACAGACCTGGAGGCTGGTCTCAGTCATGGTATTTGTTACTTCACAAGGTCAAATACAGTCCTGTACTTTTTAACGCCTCCATTTTGCTCATCTATAAAATGAGAGGGCAATGACTAATTTTATGGGGTTACTCTGAGTATTAAAGGACAAATATATGGCTTAGTATGTTGCACAGAATAAAAATCTAAATAGATGCTAGCTAGCATCAGGATTTCCTGTAGTCTGTAGTAAGAAGAATAGTACCCACCAACATAGAGACCTCCAGTTTTAATCTCATTGTTTGGTCCTTTTTGCTTCTAAGGAAGTAAAAAATGTCCCTAAGATTCTTGGGACTCAGTAGGTTTCAGACAAGGTGTATGGTGACTAGATGTCTGTTCAGGGAAGTGAAGGGCGGGATAGACTTCAAGTTTATCTGCCTGGACAGATTACTTTAGAAAAATTAAGCTGAAATACAGCCTTCACATATTGCTCCTCAAAAAAAGGCATTTCCTAAGGTGGCTTACAAATCTATAGTGGATAGATACTGGAGAAATAGTTCACTAAATATTCAGATCTCTAGTCACCCTATCCCCTTGAAAATAAGCTGTCACTGACTCATGCAGATGGTGTTAGCAGGAGCAGAGCACACTGGGAGGAGCGATCATCATTGGATGAAACTTCATGTCACTCACCAATCCATCTACGAATCCTAAGTGCAAAGGAGGGCTAGTCCAGGTGTTCTGTACAGGGCCAGCAAACATCACACCTTTCAGATCATGTGGTCTTTTAGGGTTGTAATAAGAAAACAAGCACAAATACTCTATAAATAAATGGGTGTGATTGTGTTCCAATAAAACCCTATTTATAAAACCAGACAGTGGCAGGGTTTATCACATCTGTGAGCAAGTCTGCTGACCTCTGGTACAATGGGTTAAACATGTGATGGGCAAATATATGGAATATTATGGTATAATCAATTTTTAAGTGGCTTGTAGTTTCCAAGCACAGCATCTCTCATTTCTTATTCCTTTCTAGTTAATGATTTGCTGAACTGAGATGTATGAGGATGTCAAGGAATGTGAAGAAAGAACTAAGAGCCTATAAGTCAAGGGCCGGATGTATAGGGGAGGCAGAGATGGGATGACAGGGTCTAGAAAGGGAGCTGGGGACTTGAGAGAGTACATATTCCATGCAGCCAGCCACTGCCATGGGGGGGCTTGTGTTCACTATTCTACAATATTTCAATTTTCAGAGGAAGCCAGGAAGACCTGGCAAAAAGATCCTGAGTTTTTACTGTTTCCTGAGGGTGGAGATGGAGCTTGGGGGTAGAGCTGGGTTCAATCCCTACTACAGAAAAAAACTTTTTTTCTTACTAATTTTCAAATCTAGCGCCACAGCACAGTCTGAAAATCGGAATCTGTGACCTTGGCTTTTAGCTTCTTACCTCTGAGAACTGCTAGTTGCTTTGAAACACTTGAGTATTACCAGTACTGATTTACATCTGCCAACTCAAAGTCAACCGTCTAGTTCAAAACTGTATATACCCCAAGGATGGCACCACCATGCCCTGTGATGCATGTCCTGTGACAAGCCACCTGGAGACTCTCAAGACTTCAGCAGCATGGAAGAATGATGGGCACTGGCAGCTCATCATGACAGTGGGGATGACAGATGAGCAACCTAGAAAACTCAAGGTCTGCCACCCAGTTCCCCCGGCCGGGCTGCATTCTGCCTTTTTCCATCATCCTTGCTCTGTGCACATCCAGCAGATTTAGGTCTACCACCCAATAGAAACCAACTCTCTCACAAATATTATAACATCATTTTGCTCTAGCTGCTAATTCAGACTTGTTTTTCCCTTGAGTTGGGTCTAAGAGAAATTACCAATGTATCATTTACAAGTTGTATTCCTGTTTTAATGGACTGTTTAAATAATATTTGTTGGCTAGATTTGATAAAAGATGTATTATTTTTATTGGGCAACCTCAGATGGCACTGTTTGTGGAAATTCCTGGGGTGTGAGTTACAATGTTCACGCCTGTGTCCTGATCCACAGGCATCGATCTGTTTGGGTTCCTCGACATTGGTGCTAACTGAAACTCCTTTGTGGAAGGAATCCTGCATTCTAGGAGTCTTTGGAGGCATCGAAGCTGCACATCTCTTCCTTCTCATTTTTAGCAGCAGTTCTCCAGAAATAGTCTATTGTGCCTGACAAGACAGCTGTCCAGTCCTGACCTTGAGAAGATCCACTAGACTCCCTCATCTTAAAGTAACACCTTACCGGTAACTAGCACCCTAGCTGGTTTATATTTTAGGCTCTGAACATCAAAATCAAGGGGCATCTGTTGATGTGGAAAAATAACAAAGCCAATTACAGACATTTAACTTAGCATTTTAGAGCGTGTGACAATGGCCCCTTCAACATTCCAGAGAAAGGTGCATGAGAATGAGTGGCTGCAACCCTGTGCCCTACAAGGCAGGCGTCTTGAAGTTTGATTAGTTATTAGCTAAAAGGCTGTCTGTTTCTCCTTACAGTTGCAGATGCAATGTGCTCACTTTATAACATTTCTGCTGTTTGGGATAAATCACTAAGGACAGATGCTCATCACATTTCAGTTCAATAAAATTCTTTGCAGAGTCTGGGCAGAACTGTGGCTAGCTGCTTTAGGTCTCTGTCCAGGCCATTATTTGGAAAACCAAATCCAGAGAACAAAATAGAGTCACACTGAGGACATTGAAATTAAAATTTTGTCTCCTGGTTTGTGTGCTTGTCCTTAGTGTTTGGGAACAATGAACCTGTAGAACTTCCCTTTGGAGTTCCGACTTCAACCTTCATAGATTCCATCGGTACCTTTTCATCTTTGCTGGTGAAACAATGGTTAATCTGCTTCCCTGCTCTGGATCTGTCAGTAACTCCATTTTAAAGGTGCTCAGCAGAAAATGTTGCTCTTGAAGAAGCATGAAACTTCCAAATTCAGTCTTCTTGTGGCAGTAAATACGTTTTCAACAAGCAACATGACAAGTGTATGTAATAGTCGTGTGCACACTGCAGAGCTTTTGGTGAGGTTTAGACATCTTTCCTGGGCAACACATCTTTTGAATAAAAAAATATTGACAACATATAATCTACTCACTTTCTAATATTCCTTTTTTTATAGTAGGAGAAATTTGAGCTTAAGAAGTTGTGACTGTACCTCTTCAGCTGATATTTTGTTGAGAAGTTTCTCATGGTTTTAAATTATTTATCCAAGAGGACAGATGATAAACAGTTGCACATCATGATGTGCAAGGTAAAATGTGTGCATTACCAGATGTCTGCAAATGAGTGCTCTTGCATTTAACAAAACTGCATGAATTGAGGAAGTGATGTGTGTGTGTGTGTGTGTGTGTGTGTGTGTGTGTGTGTGTGTGTGTGTGTAGAGTAAAGGAACGTCTCTAATTAAAAGAATAGACCCCGCAGTTAGAACGGTTTGGGCAGGATGACCCCAGTATTTTCCCTTGAAATGGGATCAAGGAGGTCCAGGATGTGTGACAGACATTCCACCACCATCCAAGGGGACAGGGACAGTGGGAGGGAGGTTCACGGCTGTCATGCTCACCCGTGAATTTTGCTTGCTGTGGATTTATTAACAAGTCTGCCAGGGCTGGATTAACTCCCCCCTCCTCTCTTTAAATCACGTATTTCTCACTGTGGTTGAACGTGTATTTTTATGGGTATGTGCTCTGGCTTTTGACAGAGACTGGGGGGCTGTGAGGACATTTAAATGTTGATTCGGTTTTTCTCCTACCCCATAGTAGGTTCCTGAACTACATAGGAAAACCCTCCTCTTGCGAAAATTCCTGAGTTTATAGTGATAGACGAGAGGAAATAAAAATTATATCCTTTCTTTTATTTAAAGATCGCCTTCGTGTTGGACCGTCATTAAATATTTGCTTTCTCTGAGCATTTGTACATATTTTCTTAGCTCTTAACTACCACATTTCAGCTCGGGTTTGTATCTGCTAGCCCCAGCATTTACAACCTACGAAAACATCATAAATCTACTTCATTTTTCTAATAAGACATGAAAGTCCTTAATTGGCCTTAATGAAATGCACTTAAAGGGCAATAAACGTGTTTAAGCCCCTCTTGCCGGGCGAGCTTCAGCTCTCTCCTCTCTCTGCTCTCTCCTCTGTTTTAGCCTTTCTGGTAATTAATCATTTATTCATATGTGACGAATCAGTAACTAGATCAAGCAACTACTGCACAATTGCATGATAATAAGCTGCTCGTATATGTGTCAAGATTTAGCAATCCTTTTTAAAGCCTAATTTAAAGTCATTTTACAACTAACCAGACTGCGTCTCTGAAGCATCATCCCCCAGTATGTTTTTACATATTTTCATTTGGAAACCATCTTTCTATTTTGTTTATAGAGCCCAGTCCACTTTAAATCCACCCATGGCACCAGTGTGAATTTCAGCAATGCAAACATTTACCATTGTTTTTTCAGTTTGCTTGGAATTCTCCCTTTGATCCAAAGGGAAGGGTATGGAGCAGGAGGAGGAGAAGACAGACCCTGATTATAAATAAAGGCCCAGGCTTCCCAGCCACCCTTACCATGCATTTAGATCTTAAATCTGCAGTGACATATGGAGACATGTTCATCATCCACTTGCACCTTAACATTGAGAATCCCAGCAATTTCTTGTGCCCTGAATATGCCCATGGTGGGCTTCCTCCAATGGTGAGGGAGTCTTACTTTCAACACAGGCTGAGAGATCAAATCTCTGCGTGACTCTTTGTGTTTTCCTGGCCATGTATGCAAAAGTGTGTGCTTGGCAGCAGATTTGGGTGAGGACATACTAGAAAGGGTCGTGGCCTGCCCAATTATGGTGAGCAGAGCCACTTGACTCTTAAGGAAGTGCATCTTGAGTTGCCCTTGGAGCTTTCAGGCAAGTGTGTGCAAGTTAAGGAAGCAGAGGTAGCTACAGGGATAGCCAGCATGCGTCGGTGTGTGGAAAGGACTTGCTGTCACACCCATCAGATGTGACAGGGCTCAATATTTGCATAAATCTAGCAGGTGGCAAGATCAGCTCTTTAGGCTGGGGTAGTGATAGACACAAAGAGGGAAGCAGAGTTTTCCTTCCTTGGCCTGAGGTTGGATGTTAGTAGGGGTAGCTGGAAAATAAGGTGAGTAGGGAGTTAAAAAATGTCAGCTGAGCCATCCGCATCTCTCCTGGCCATTGTGGGGGACAGGGAACCCAAATATAGAGAAACAAGTGACCTGCTTCTAGGAACCAAGTTATTTTAGATTCAGAAATTTTCACCATTTAGCCCACATGGAGAATGCCCTGGCTAGGCCTGCTGTCCGTGTTAGGTAGAACAGAGTGCTAGAGAGGTGATTGTAACAAAAAGTACCCGCTCCTCCGTGAGGTAAGAGGGTGATAGAGTGAGCCTGATTTTTAAAGAGCAATGCCTTACCTTTAAAGAGCAAGTCTTACCTTCCAGTTCAACAGTGACCAGGCCTGGAGCTTTGTATTCACTTTTATGTCTAGAAAATGACCAGGTATGATCAGAGTCTGTTCCCGTAGCATTTGAAAGTTGCTGACATAAGCAAAATTCTCCCTTCATTTCAACTGTGGGGAGGCTCCTCTAATGTAGAAATGGAATTCCTCACTTGTGAAACTAATAGAATTAATCACAGTAGACTTAATATGTACCTGTCAGTTCACCTTGGCCCAGTAACATTATTATATTATAATGTGTTAATGTAACACATTATTATGTATTTGTTGCTTTAAAAGTAAGTTTTGCTCTGTCTTCTTTATAGTTACACATTTCAGAGTAGAAGATACAAAATTAAATGTGATTTAATTATGGCCCCATTTACATTGTTACCAACAGTGTGCACCTCAGGGACCCACACGTAATGGTTCTGGTTTTCTGCTGTGTCTACGTATGCTAAGACTTATTCTAGAGTTGAAACATTGTAATTCTTTTGTTTTTCAGATGCCACTCATTCTGCTTTATCAGGTAACTTTAAAGGCGATATTTAAATGTAGCAAATATATTTTCACATCTTAATTTGTGTGTGTTATATGATTGTGTATGTGCTTTTGCATGTGCAGGTGTTTGGGGTCAGGGGTCTTGGGGCTGATGTCAGGCGTTTTCTTCAACTGTTCATTACTTTAATTTTTGTAGAGTTTCTTTCTGAACGTGGTCAGCAGGCCCCTGGGAGCCCCGTCTCCGCCCTCCCAGAACATGGCTATTGACCTGAGTGTTACGAATCTGAACACACGCCCCAGTTTCTGTGGGCAGACACCTTCCTTCCTAACTGAGCATGCCCCAGCCCCTTGTGTTAATGAATATCACACGCCTGGTGCTGGAGCTGGAATGGTTCCTTTAACTTCTGTGCATTGCAGCGGCTTAGTACAGTTATAATTCCCTACACAGTGAAATGTGACTTGTGTTCCCATCCTACGCTGTCTTGTTTGTGATAAAATAAAATTCCTCTCTTTGGTTTGTGACAAAATTTGTTAGGTCAAAGAACTTTAAAAAAAAGGTATAATAATGACCACCCGAGAAGCTATAGCAAACCTGATTATCCGTGTCCCACTCCCCAGTGGATTTAAATAACTTCAGGAGAAAAAGTCGCTACTTCAGGACATAAACGCTGAGCTGCTTACTGCACTTAAGACCGGAGGAGGGGCCACAGTTGCCGCCCTCTGACTAGCATCGGCCCTAGAGTTTTGTAGAAACAATCACAATGTGTACAAATAATCACAACATCTAAAAATAATTGTAATAAGATGATAATTTAGTAATAACAAGCAAAGTCCAGGCCCAGACTTATCTGTTGGTGTCTCTCTGGTTCTTCCGGCTTGCTCTTCATTTATACTGGGCAGCTGGAAGACAGGATTTTGCACGGGCCACAAACAGTGAAATAAAACAGCAAGATGTACTGTATTTTACTGAAACATACGCGAAAGGGCAGCGGGGGACTATTCAGAGTCCAATAGTCAAAGACTGTGATATTTTTATCACTATTTTATTTCTTGTACAAAATGTTTTTTGGGTATAAATACTGGATGGAAACAAAATATACCATGTTTGATCTCATGGAGCCAAGACCTAAACCTACTGTTTATTAGAACGAAACTAATATTATGTAAGAAGTTTTACAGTTTTAGCATTTTATTATTATTTATGTTCTATCTGCTCTGCATAAATAGAACAGTTCCTTGCCTCTTTTGTCTTTACTGCTAATAAAAAGTAATAGGTGTAATAACTCAGGACTGTTTGCATTTCAAGGTATTTTCTGTTTGGTCTCAGCGGCTGGTGGAAGGAGACAAAACCCCAAACAGAGCACGGGAAGGTTTAATAACAAACACAGGAGGCATGGCCATGGCAGAGATGCTCAGGCAAACATGGAAAAGTTAAGGCTAAAATGGAGACATGCAGCTGATGGCTGCATCAGCAACAGCAGAGGTGGGTCTTCATGCATGCCCAGGGATTGCAGAGCACCTGTATGTCTATTAATAATTACTTAATTACTTTTGGATTTCTCAGAACACTTAAGAAAGAGAAGATAATGGCTTTGTTCATGATGGTCTGGAAGGCCATGTTTGGCCACAATAACACGTTTTCTGATATCTTCTAAACAAGACCTTTCTGAAGTAGACACAACAGGAGATGCATTTGTGAAACTGGAAAATTCAAATCGTTTACCTCCGAAAGTCCCGGCTTTGTGATATTCCTGAGAAAACTTCACAGAAACTCATACTTAGGAACGTGGACACCTGGGCCTGTGGCTAGCACCGTGTTCCATGTGGACAGAGGTGGGCTGCATTCTGATAACATAACGCTGCTGCTGTTGTGGTGCACCCAGGCACTATAGGGAGCTCCTAGAGAGAGAGAGAGAAGAGCTTCTCCCCACCCTTACTCCTCAAGAAATGTTTGTATACAGGAATGTGGAAGTGGAAGACTATGCAGCCATTCAAAGGGACTTTCAGGAAGGTGTTTCAATTAAATGGAAAACATGGATCCAAAAGTGAGAAGTGGAAAACATGGTGTAGGAAATTATACCTCAGTGAGCTGTCAGAGACGCTCACTACACAAAGACTAATTGCTTCTGGGTATCAGGGTTACAGGGAAACTTACATTTTCTTATGTATATTTCTCTAACCCTTAAAATTTCTGTACTACATGTTGAGTGTCCTTAGAGAAGGAAGCTAACGGAAACCAAAGGGAAACAAAACTGAAAAAGAAATCAGACTTCAGGGTGGTGTGTGTTCGGTGAGTCACAAAAGTGACTTTAAGGCTTTCTTTTAACAGCACTAGGGGAATGCTAATATTATTTTCTTGTTTTACAGATAGGAAGCTAGCTGACAAAGGCCACCCAGTCCGAATGTGGGATAAGAATCAAACTCAGCTGGAATTTATTTCAGGCTGATGTACCCAGGCACTATTTCCCTTTCTTTCCACTGCCCCCCTGTCTTCATGGGCATTTTATTTCATTGTATTTTATTTTTTAATGGTGCACTGGTGTTATGAATTCTTCTTTAATAACAGAGACAGCTGGGAAGCCACAGGGCAGCCTGACATCACTCACCTCTTCACTTTTTTTTTCTGAGAAAATCTAGGGTCGTCCACGCTAGCCTTGAAGTCTCTCTGTTAATTGAGGATGACCTTGAACTTCTGATCTTCCTGCCTTCACCTCCCGAGCGCTAGGATTACAGCACATGCCACCACACCTGTTGGTACGGGGTTAGGGACAGGACCCAGGGCTTTGCCCAGCCTAGGTGAGCTCCCTGCCCACCGAGCTGCAGCCCCAGCCCCAGAGGCCGCTTTTGCCAAGACGCTTTTCTGAGTCAAAGGTTACAAGCAAACGGGCTGAGCTTCTCACTGCAACAGCCTCAGCCATTGCTGGAGTTCAGCTTCTGAGGGGACTTTGACATGTTCCTGAGGACAGAGTTTGGCCAAGTTCTGTTTTGGGGTATGTTTGCATGGTGGCCTTCCCCACATAAACATCAAGCTGGATTCCTTGGAACTCAGACGGGCTTGCCATTCTTTTTGTAAAACTTAAAAAGCATACACTAACACCTGCAGAGGTGCTGAATTCCACTTCCGGCACTTACTGCGTGCACACTTTCATTAGGTCTGGCTTTCTTTGGGGCAGCCCTCAAAACCTGGAGGTTCTGCTGAAACATATTGTCAGTTATGTTTTTTCTGGGATTTTCATGCTGCCTCAGGAAAAGCCACCCTTTCTGGGAATCCAGAATGTGGGCTGTGGGTCCCTCCTCAGGAATAGAGGGTGAAAGGGACAACAGGGGCTGTGATTGTCACTTCTCTGGGAAGAATAGGCAAAGACTACTTGACGACTCTTCATGGGGACTGCATGCCTCTCTCTCTGGGGCTTCATCTCCAGAGATCTGAATTTTGCAAGCCACCTTTTATGTCTGTAGGATCTTTCCCATCTTCCCTAGCTTCCTGCCTGTGAAGGATGCAATCACACTCCCTGTTCTTTGTCATCTGGATCAGTCTCCCTCTTTCTCATGCTTTGTGACTATCAGTTTCTAGCTTGGTGTTCGTCATTGTGAGTATGGCCTTGTGAGTTGGTGGATCTTTGTCCACAGTTCTGAGCTTTGTTCTGAGACATGGTCAAGTTCTTGCTGTCTGCATCAGTCTTTGTGGTGGTATTTTGTGAGGTTTTCATGTAACTTTTCTCTGCTGCTGAAGCTCTGGGCACTGTTTCTTCTAATCTCTGGACACATGTACTGCTGTGTTGGTCCAGTTTCTCCATTGCTGTGACAGAATGCCTGGCATAACTTAAAGGAGGGAGGGAGGAAGGAAGGAGTCCTTAGCTTGCATCTTCCAAGGCTGTCATCCATCGTGGGAGGGATGGCAGGGAGGATGTGTAAGAGAGAGAGAATGAAACCCTACATTTCTGGCTTTCTCCATTTCCCTCTTTCTTCTGTCCAAGCCCCCAGCCTGTATGATAACACCATTCACACTGAGATTGAGACTCCCATATTCTTAGTCTTCTCTGGAAATTTCTTCACAGACACTCTCAGGGGTATGTTTTAATTTTCTAAGTGTTCCCCAGTAAGGTCAAGTTGATATCGTTAACTGCCAGAGCGGGATGGGGCGGGGGGTGCTCTGTGGTAAGATGCTTGTTGCCACGTGAAGCTGGCCGTGGCAATGTCTGTCATTCCAGTGTTCCTTGGTGAAGTGAGAAGCATGGACAGGAGAACTCCCAGAAGCTCAAGTATTGGTCGCTTGTCACACACAGCAGCAAACAAGACATGGCAAGGTCTAGCAACTGATGTTGCCCTCTGACCCTCACAGCCACGGCCACACACATCTGCACATGTGCAAACACATCCCTCTGTTAAGTCACGTCTCAAGAGATGCTCGTGCATTTTCCCAGGCGTGTTGCTGAAGGTGGAGAGTAACCAAGCCCATGGACTCACAGAGAACACATTTATTGATGAATGGCCAAAACCAACACCTGGGAGAGATTTAGTCTTATGTTTACTGTTTTCTTTCTCTCTGGAACTCTGCCTTTGGGTTCACTGAATGGGATAAATTTTAAGTGATTTAAATACTTCAGCCACCAAAATTTTGATATTATTTGAAGAGAATTCACCCTTTTCCTAATGCTGAGATTACACTGCTTGATTATATAAAATGTGTTGTACATTTTATGGCTAAAATGCAAATGCTTATTCATGCCTTCAATAAGAGAAAAACATTCACTTTTCTTTATTTATACTCAGTTTTGATTTTAGACATTTGTTTCTGGTGCCTTATGCTCTGTTAATTATCTGTTACATATAGCAGGTGCCTAGTGAGTTTTAAGTTATCACAAACTGACTTTAAAATCTTCTATTGGGGTTCATACTTATGTATGCTCCTCTCTTATGCTTCACATTAAAATCAGTTGTACTTCTTGGGAAGTTTATTTATTTGTTTGTTCATTTATTTATAAACAGGGTCTTGATATATATGCCAGGTTGGCCTTGAATTCTCCATCCTCTTGCCTCAGCCTCCCAAGTGTTGGGATTACAAGTGCCCATCTGCACATCTGGCTCCTTAGAAGTTCTGAGGGCTCCTATTAATTTGATTGATTTAATTGTGGGATAACAGGGAATCATGGAATTTCATAGGAAAAATAATGACCCTTATAGAACCTGGCAGTGGTGCCAGGCAGAACTTTGGAGGTCTTGGTCTCTGAAGGGGCCACCTTCTCCACGTCATTGTCTTTTGGTCTCAGACTGGGTTTTCTATGAAACATACTCTGAAATAAAGGTTCAGGTTTGGAACATTTGGGGGCAAGTGCCTTCTAGGGTGAACTCCTGTGGGGGAGAAAAGGGAAGACCTTGGTAGAGAGGGAGCTAGGAGGAGTTGGGCTGCAGCAGGATAGCACAGTGGCCTCAGCTGGTCCCATAGAAGCTCTGGAGATGGGCTTTCAGTATCCTGTCAGATTGGGCTGCCCCTGAGGGGGAGCTCTGATGTGGGTGGCATTGTTTTGAGAGTCTCACCTGAGAGTACTCAGCTTCCAACAGTTCCAGATGTTGACGAATGGAACTTAAACAGCAGCAGGTGGCCACCTACTGGCCTTTAGAATCCTGGGAAGTGAATTTTTTTTTTTTTTAAAGACAGGACCTCCTGGGTGTTGGGATTGCTGGTGTGTGCCACTGCTCCTGGTAATGGATAGTGTTTCTGACTCTACTGTTTAATAAATATGTGAACTCAGTCAAAATTCCTCATTTGTTCAACTAGTATCCTTTGGCATGCTTACCACGTTTTGAATTCTAGAGATAATGAGGTAAGGACATCAAGCTCAGACACATACCTTGCATTTATGGAAACTACAATCTTATTGAGTGACAGATAATAAATTAAAAAATAATGATGAAATGCTTATAGACTGTCAAATGTAATATAGATAATATAAAGTAAAATAAAGTGTTTCTCAAGCTGTAGCATGGAACCTTGTAGAAATGCGGTCTGGTTGACCTGCATATCTGGAAAGCTCCCTTTCATGGTCAGAATGTGAGTAACCCCACAGGCTCCATTTGGGCAAGTCTCCTGTGGTAAAGCAGTGGAAGAGCTAACCTTAGCTACATAGCAAGTGTAAGCCCAGCCTGAGCTACGTGAAACTATGTCTCAAAAAAACATAAGACAAGGGGAATAAAACACCAAAAACTCTAGATAGTAATAAGGTCTTAGCTATCACATGGCACACGGCAGGCACTCTGCTGAGACTACTGCTGGCTCCCCCAAAATTGCCCCTCCTATATCACAACCTTTTATCTTTCACCCTTGCTGATTACTGCCAAGTTGTTAATGTTTTTTCTATTCTAACTTCTAAAATATGAGGGCCCAGTTGGGTAGGTGAGACTATTTTAGGAATGCCACTTCAGAGGCTGCTGACCAGCTTGCTGTTTGGATGCTCTTGGCTTGTCCTTCAGTGGTTAGTCAGCAACAACTGGACACCAGTGAGGTCAGATGTGTAAGGCATCTGCCTCAGTAGAAAGGCAGATTTTCGACATGGGTCCCATTAGGTCTCTGGCCACCTTTCTGGGGCTAGTTGCTTGTGTGTTGATTGCTTCTAATGGACTGTAAGTTCCCCAAGGGCAGGAACCTGTGCTTTTGTTCATTTGTTTTTATGCCTGGCAAAGCTTGGGCAGGCAGTAGGAACTTAATAACATTATGGAGATGCATTTAGCAGTATTACAGAGGTTTGCCACATGGATTGGCACGATGTGGGCAAGGGTTGAATGAGGCTGAGAGGCTGAAAAGGAACTTTAAAGACCGAGATTTCAATTGATATAGAGGAGAATACTTAGAGAGAGGGGGCACTTAAGTGAACAAAAGGCTGGTGAGTGAAAAGATCAGCGTCTTAGGGGTAGAGCCAATGATACCTTGACTTGTTCAAAAGTAAACTCAGTTTGATCGATAGACTTTCCTGCTCCAGGTACAGATTGTTTATTTAGTTTTCCCTTGAAGCTTTTGTGCACCTTACACTTACATGCACACACACACACACACACACACACACACACACAC